>JAODUO010000492.1:52500-60000 GCA_025642075.2 Ridgeia piscesae
TCTTAGTGAACGTTTGTATAGTCCTAAATCCCTACATATTGAAACTATGTGAATGTATTATTAGAATCACAGATATATGTGATAAATCACTCAGAACCTCCTACCGTTTCGCATGTCTGGCTGAAATTATGCTATACACCTAGCATACACCCAAGGATGGTGCCTGAATTGAACGTTTTAAAAATGTGTTCGAGGGATTGGGCATCTTCGCGGACACAACGTTTAGCCAATTATATATAGTCTACATGCGGTTCACTCTAAGGAAAGATAATTATGCCATGTACAACTATGTCGTTGAATGTCTAAAAATAATGCTTACCTTTTAAATTGTAGCTTTTTTAAAGCCGTTATCGCTTAACACATGCATGTGTACTTCGACCCAACCTTTGCTGTTTGCTGGCAGTAACGTTGCAGAGTCATTCTTGACCCTGCTCCACTCATGTACGAGTTGGCGCTTTCATCTTGTTCCCCTCCTAACGCTTCACTCTGGTCCTGGTTAATTGAAAAGAAAGCTGCAAGATTATTCAATGATGAAAACCGCAAAGAACACGGTCATGATCATATATCCTAAGGATGATTTGCAGGTTGTAATAACACTATGCGCAACATCTTCAAGAGTGTCTATTTTATTTTAGCTTGACAGATATGTCAGTCAATCAAACTGCGGTGCTTTGATGGTATACCTAAAACTAGTTTTGTTGTCATACACGGCAACTCGCTATGTCATCATCATCATCGGTCGGTGGCGATGCGACAAAGACTGCTCCCATTCACTTGACTATTGCTCTCCATTTATCTCTCTGCTGTGAGAGTAATGTCCATGAGTCGGTCTTTATGTCTCTCAACTTCAGGTTTCTCTTGATTTTATCCTTGTACCGGAGACGAGGGCGCCCTCTCTTTTTGTGATTAGAAAAGAGCTGAGAGTTGCTTTTGTAGCCTGTCTGGTGACAACCTCATGAGGTGTCCAGTCCACCCGAGATTATTTATTAGCAGTAGATCTTCCATAGATGGCAGCCCTGTCTGTTCAAGTATTTCCTTGTTTGTCAAGTTGTCCATCCAGGTTATCATCATGATTAAAAGCAGATGTCGCATCACGAAGGCATGCAGCTTTTTCACATGTCGTCTGTACACTGTCCAGGCCTCGGCTCCATACAGGAGGGTGGAGAGCACGATTGCGCGGTATACCTTTAACCCGCACGGACATACTCGTTGTTCCAGAGTCTCTGATGTAGTCGGCCAAAATATGCACTAAACTTGGCCATCCTCCTCTGTATTTCATCGTCAATGCATCCTTTAGTTGATATAGTGCTTCCGAGGTAGGTGAATTCCAGAAAAGAGTCTTGTACACAGATTGATGTTTGACGAGTATCAAAGGAAATGTGGCTCCAGACAAAAATGTTTGGCGACGGCCGATGGACCTACGTCGACATAAATTGGTTTTTATACAAAATTGTAACGCAGGGTGACACTAAACAGTAAGGTCATCAACCTCGATGGATATGTGCTTTACAACAAAGGTCGGTAGATAGTTCACTGTTATCCCTATTTGTGTTCCTTTACAGCTCAAGAGCCAAAGGTTACAAACATGCCCAGCACTGCAAAGGAAGGTAATATTGATATGCTTATATTGATAGTTTTAGTACGTAGTGGTTTGCTTACGTCACAGTCAGTGGCGCAGCCAGAAGAGGGGGCAATGGTGCTTGGATAAAACAACATTAAAATAAATCCTATGTACTATACGTGGAGTTCTGTCCGCTGAAATGTTTTATTTTTCATACATCATTGTGAAGTTCCTTATGCCATATACAACTTTGTCGTTGGATGTCTGAAAAATGCATTTTGTTTTAATTACGGTTTTTTAAAAACGTCATTCCTTAACACAGGCGCCAGCATGTCGACACAGTTCTTGTTTTCTATTTGCAATAACGTTATATTCATTGTAGTTTACCCAGCTCCAGCTACATAAGAGTTCGTGCTTCCATACAGTTCACCCTCCTTCCTAACCCTTCATCCTACTCTATTTTATAATAAGTATCAAACGTATTAAATGGAAAACACACAAGTATGTTTTTTTTTGTTTAGCTGTTCTTTTAATATTGTGGTGCTTTGCAAGTACATCTAAGAGAAAACCCTCTATTTACGAAGCACAACTCAAACCCAGGTAATATATTCTACATATGTTTTTTTCACTCAGCATAGTGGAGTTTTGTGTAAATGTGAGTAAGTCTAAAAGGGATTAATGCTTAGCTGTACTGACAACGCACTACAGTGCATATCACGGAGCAGTATGCCTAAAATAAATTATGTATATATATATATATATATATATATATATATATATATATATATATATATATATATATATATATATATATATATGCATATATATATATATATATATATATATATTCTTGTGACTGTGCGCGCCTGGCTGCAGATATTACTGATTCCCAGAACTTTGTAGATTTCTACCAGTTTTAGAGTGTTTACGGTTGATTTTAAAATGTTACATATCATTTTATGAGAAGACACCGAGTTTACGCTAGACTTCATCTCACGGCAAGTGTTTACGCCTATTCGTGAATTGATAACTCTTTTAATTTTCTTCCTGCACCTGAGTGACATTTGACATGCTTATGCAGTCATGCGCAACCATTGTTGCCAGAACTGTGTACACGTCACGCATGGCCACATTCTCGGCAGAATGCTTATATCGCTTACGCCCACGCAGCGACACCCGTCTGGACAATGCCGCCTGGAGAACTGCGTGTGATGCAGGGGTGGCACTCCACCGAACCACCCACGGGGCTGCCGTGCTGGTGTCCACAAGCAAATGACTATATCAGTCATTACAACTTCTCGTCTGACTACGTTGACCATGCCGCCAGTTACTTCCCGGGGCAACAACAATATTCAAGTCCCATGTGGAAAATGGGACCTGCCTGTAGTCGTAAACACAAACAGTTCTGTTATATTTGGTACCACTGATCTCATATCAGTGGTACCAAATATAACAGAACTGTCAGAAATATTGAAACTAAACAGTGCTGATATTGCAACAATAACAGAGACATGGTGTAGGGACCACATACCAGGAGAATCATTTTGTGTACCTGGGTACTTCCACATCAGAAATGATCGTGCCGACAGACGTGGCGCAGGGGTCATGTGCTTTGTAAAACATGGCATCCCTTTCAAGGAATTGACAGAACTACATAATAACGACATGGACACTCTGTGGATTTCGCTTCGCCCACACAAATTACGGAGTGATATATCATTCACCTAACGAGGATAACAACAGTATGGTAAACCACATTTGCCATTGCCTGGATTATATATTACAACGCCACCCTCACATTGGCATCATCTTGTCTGGTGATTTCAACCATCTACCCGAATGATACTTAAAAAAACCATTACAGGCTGAAGCAGATTGTTACTGTTCGTACGTGAGGTGATGCCACTTTGGATAAGATCTATACCAATATGGACAAACTGTATGGACAACTACACACCAGGTGTCCTGTCGGAAATGCAAATCACAACGTCGTTATTTGTGAACCACTCGTTGATCTAAAATTCATCTCTGGACATCGACAAATAGTGACAACAAAGGTAATGGGGCAAAATGAGCGAGTCATGTTTGTATCAGAGTTGAAGAAAATCAAATGGGAAGACCTCTACCATCTACCATCATGCGAAGAGCAACTGCAAATGTTTACTTCCAACATAAATGAACTGACGGATAAACATTTCCCAACAAAAACAGTGGTAAGACACACAACAGACAAACCATAGGTGACGGACAGATTCCGAGATCTAATTCGTCGGCGTCAACATGCATGGAAGGCAGATGACCAAGCGGTGTACCGTCTTTACAGAAACAAGGTAAACCGTATAGGAAAGTCATTGAAACAAAAATACTATGATAAACATATCAACGGATTAAAGACATCCAATCCACGCAATTGGTGGAAGGGCATGAAAGAACTGCTTGGATGTCAACAAACTAGCAGTGACCCCCCTTTGCTTCACCTCGCCAAGCAAGTGTGTGACGGTAATCTTCTGGAACTCAGCCAACGAATATACAATTTATTTAAATCAGTGAGTGATCACATACCTGCCATGAGTGCTAACAATGACTACCTACAGCTCGAATTGCCATGTGTGCCATCTCAATATGTTATCCCAGTTGAGAAGGTGGAAAAACAGTTACGCAAACTAGACACAAGTAAAGCACAGGGCCCGGACTCTGTACCAAGGTGGATCCTTAAAGAGTTCCCTCAAATGCTTGCCGGCCCAGTTGCCGTAATCTACAACAGCTCACTTCGAGAGGGGCATGTTCCCCGTATCTGGCGTGCTGCACACGTCAGCCCCCTCCCGAAAAAGAAACCGCCAGAACATATCGAAACAGACCTTAGACCGATCTCCTTGACAGCGGTGCTGTGTAAACAAATGGAATAGTTTGTTGTTAAATGGATCTGGGACATCGTTCAAGACAGAGTTGACCCAAACCAATACGGCTCCAATAAGAAGTCATCCACTACACATGCCCTCGTTGACCTGTTACATCAGTGTTATACAAGCACAGATGCATCGAAACAGAATGCCAGGATACCATTGCTTGACTTCTCTATGGCATTTGTCCTATTCAGTCATAACATTCTTCTTCAAAAACTTGAAAGTTTTGGTCTCCCGAATAGTTTAATGAAGTGGATCGCCAGTTTCCCTACCGAAAGAACCCAACAAGCTAAGCTGTGCAACACACATTCCGACTGGAATTACATCCATGGAGGAGTGCCACAAGACACAAAGCTATGCCCTGTACTTTTCGTCCTCATGATAAATGATCTACAAAAAAGTGCGACTACTACAATATGTTGATGACACGTGCATCGTTTATACTGGATCAGACTCCCAATCGCCAACTTTCCAGGAAGCAGCCGATGCAGCGTATCTGTGGACAATCCAAAATGACATGAAAATCAACAAACTTAAAACAAAAGATCTTGTTATTGCTTTCTCTAAAACCAGGACAAACTTCCCAACCATACGCATCGACGGAACAGACACTCAGCGAGTAACCGAGGCGAAAATACTTGGTATTGCCATCACCGGCATCCTGACCTGGGACGTACACGTTGATGAAATAACACGAAAAGCAGGCAAGATGCTGTTTCTACTGCTACAACTCAAACGATCAGGCATTCCCGCTGAAGGCCTACTGACGGTATATACAACGGTGGTCCGGCCTACTCTGGAATACGTATGTCCAGCATTGGCGACCTCACTCACACTGGGTCTCCAAAGTGATATGGAGCGTGTACAAAGACGTGCTATGAACATCATATACCCGAACACTCCCTACATCGAAGCACTAGCGAATGCACAGCTGAATTCTCTGAAACAAAGACGTGCGCAGTTATGTGAACATTTCTTCACACAAATCGAACAACAGAAGCACAAACTGCATAAACTACTACCAAAACCAAAGACTACAACACACAATACACGATGCCGTACTCGATACTCCCTACCCAGAGTAAAATCAACAGAACCAAGAACTGTTTCATTAACTGGTGTCTGTTCAACCAAGAGAACTCACAGTGACTCTTAACAAACTTTCGTGCATGCTGATATGTGTAAAATATTGTAAAGCCGTAATTTATTTTTAGGTCTATTTATATTTATGTTTTAAACTATTTTTTTATAAGTTTAGTAAAATACATTCACTTGTCGGCTTAACATTTTAACATAAAATATGTTTTAATGTCTTAAATTATTTTACTTAGTGTTATAAATACATATCGTATATTTTCTACATTATAATTTATATTTACGCTAATATCTTAAATTATATATTATTTGAATCTATTTTAACGAATATATTTTGCATGTTTTATGTACCCATTTCAATCTTTTTGATTGCCCAGAGAATGATAATAATATGTTATATATATATATATATATATATATATATATATATATATATATATATAATATATATATATATATATATATATATATATATATATATATATATATATATATATATATATATATTATTTTATATATATATATATATATATATATATATATATATACATACATATACGTAGAATACATTGGTATTTTAGCCTCTTCAAAGGAAAGATTATGAGCCTCAGCTCAATCGAGAACAATGCTTTGCTCTGTTTGTAGTTGCGGTGGAAGCCGATGCAACTACGTCTACATCAATGGATTTTTATGTAACAGTGTAACGCTGGGTGACATAACAATAAGGTATCGAATATATCAGCCTTGGTAGATATATGTTTTACGACAAAGTTAGCTAGATATTTCACTGTTAAACTTTATTTCAATGACATGGTCATTCTTTACGGCGGGTTTAGTGAGTCATGACAACAGTAACGTCGGTAAATATGTTTCGTTCTCTTACAGAGCGTGTGTCAACGGAAGTAAGTGCACACATTTCAAGAAATTCAAATGAAGGTAACATTGACTTACATATATTGATATATCTAGTATGTCGTGGTTTGCTTACGTCACAGTTAGTGTTGTAGTCACGGGAGGGGGCAATTGGAACATGGTCCCTCAATACCGGAAAATTGGGAGGGTATGAAACTGACGACCAATAACTGGCTGCCTGATTCACGTAACGATAAAGTGTGCAGGATATAGGTATCAATATGTCGGACTTCCCTTCCCTTTTTGGCAATGCAAATTGTTGACATTCAAATATAAGGTTGCCTCCTCTTCCTTAAAACAAGGAACATTCCTTATTTATGAAACACGTAATACAAAATTGGATTGAGAGGTTTTACAATTCGCCCAGGTGTTGGAGAACTCGGCGGACACAATATTGCTATAAATCCAGTGAACCTCACATTGCGTTTCATCCGCGGATTGTGTTTCTATACCATTATAAAGCTGATTATGACATTTACAACTTTGTCGTTTGGATATCTGAAAAATGATGCACACATTTTAAACTACACGGGTTTGAAAATCGTTATCGCAAGAATTATAAATGTATATACATTTTGCAAATATATTGATATCTGAGGAGCGTAACAGGAAGCACTGTGAGACTAAAATCACTCTAAAAAGAAGTACTTTGCTATATTTGTATTTCTTGGTGGCGGCCGATAGAACTACGTCTACATCAGTGGATTTTGATATTGTGACACTTGTTGACACAAAACAATAAGGTCATGAATACATCAGCCTTGATTTATATGTTTTACGTCACAGTCAATTCTGTAAATATGTTTCATTCTCTTACAGAGCAAGTGTCAACTGAGGTAACTGCAAACATGCCAAGAAAATCAACTGAAGGTAATATTGATATACAGATATAGCTTTATATAATACGTCATGGTTAGCTTCCATACAAGTCATTGCATAGGTTTATTCAGGGCGGCAATCGGGAAATGATCGCCCAGTCCCGGAAAATTAGGAGGGTATGGAAATAAACGGCTGCTTGGTTCACAGAAC
>JAODUO010000492.1:62500-67500 GCA_025642075.2 Ridgeia piscesae
AACACTCTTCATTGAATATTTCGTTACTTTTGTGTCATCGGTTTTGTCGCTACATCTCCGGAAAAAAAGAACCAATTTCTTAATTGAGTAGATTTCATGAGTATCCAAATAGGTTTACAAGAGCGGGTTTTCGACTTGCTGCAATCTATGTCGGCGACATCCGTAACGTGCGCCGCTGACCCGTCATTTTCGGAGCGCATTTTCACTAAATCAGTCATCAAATAAAAATACGACCCATTTGAATAATTTCACCATTGTAAAGACTATGTTGTGGTTTTAGTGATATTATATGTGTACTATTTTACGCTGAATGAGCGACATCAAGACTGCTTAACCAACACATGTTTCAGTTCGGCACCAGATCCGGTTGCTGCTAACAGGTGAAAGGAGCGATCGCGTGAACAATTTGTGTGGTCGCTAGATGCGTTTGTCAAGTAGTCGTTCATTGTGGGTACATTTTAATCAGAAACGACCCGTGGCTAGGAAAACGGTCGCTCAAGACGAGTGGTCGCTAATGACAGACGTCGCCCAAGACGTGTTTTACCGTATTGACTAGATTGATTATTATTATTATTATTAAGTATTTTTATGACTAATACGCAATTTTAGTTAATTATATAGACGCTTGTATTTTTATTATTTAAAACATTACCTGAGGATAGTATACTGCTTATTGTATTAATGTTTAATAGCAGTATGTTATGAAACGCCACATATAATTATAGATATGGAGCAGTTTTATTACTATATTATAATGAAACTTATAATTTACTTCAGATCATAGTGGTAATAATTAATTATTATTATATTATTTATAATTAATTAAACTATTATAAATATTCTAAGGGCATTTTGTTAAAATCTAACTGATAATAGCATCGGAGTTCGTATAGCCGAATATGTCGAGTTGTCGTCTATCGATATTTCGCGTTTCTTTTGTGAATTTTCTTTGTTAGAGGAATGCAAGTGATTTGAATTTGTAACGTAGTGCACGAATATATATGTAAGATATGTGAGGAGAAGTTTGGCGGCTGCTCACGGTCATTTTCATGGTTAGGTATAAAAGTAAAGGATAATATGCACAGTTCACACCGACCAAGTCGACTCCGCTACGTCATTCTGTTTCAAAGATGGCGTAATCCATAGACTTTCTAACGCTGTGTGTTCTATAAAAAAAATCTGGTAAACCGCTGAGGTTAATTTTTTTATTGTTGTTGGAAGTTGTTACATTTTATAAATTGTAAAGGCCCATATCACCAAAACATTGACTTTTATTTCCCTTTAAAAATCCTGGCCCAAGTTGCGTAACGGAGCCACATGGCTGAATACTTCTGTAGATTCTCCATTGGTGAGAAAATACACAACATTAAGTTAGCGCATGTCAGCCCGGAATTAAACTTAGCTTCACTTTCACAATATTCAAACTACTTCAATTATTAAAATAATGCAATGTCGATAGGGGAAAGCGTTCTTTATACCCAGTTTGTTGGCCGCCTACGACTGAAAATCGTGTTAAGTGTCAATAAACTACTTTATAAAGTTAAGTTACGTACTATGTGACAGGTGTGATCGATGCGGTGAAATTGACAACTGGTGAACCCAATTCAACGGTGAAAGAAGAGCCACAAACTAGCTACGCCAAAACGATGATGACAGCTAAAACGGCCTTCATTGGTATCGTAGGTGTAATAGGCTTGGTGGGTGCGGTAGTGTTGTACCGTGCATTCCGAGTAGTCGGAGCACTCGAAGCAGCCGGAGAAGCCGGAACAGCCGGAGCAGCCGGAACAGCCGGAGCAACCGGAGCAGCCACGTAAGTCCTATGTAAACATAAACGTCTGTGTGCGTGTGCGTGTGCGTGTGCGTGTGCGTGTGCGTGTGCGTGTGCGTGTGCGTGTGCGTGTGCGTGTGCGTGTGCGTGTGCGTGTGCGTGTGCGTGTGCGTGTGCGTGTGCGTGTGCGTGTGCGTGTGCGTGTGCGTGTGCGTGTGCGTGTGCGTGTGCGGGGCGTGTGCGTGTGCGTGTGCGTGTGCGTGTGCGTGTGCGTGTGCGTGTGCGTGTGCGTGTGCGTGTGCGTGTGCGTGTGCGTGTGCGTGTGCGTGTGCGTGTGCGTGTGCGTGTGCGTGTGCGTGTGCGTGTGCGTGTGCGTGTGCGTGTGCGTGTGCGTGTGCGTGTGCGTGTGCGTGTGCGTGTGCGTTGCGTGTGCGTTGCGTGTGCGTGTGCGTGTGCGTGTGCGTGTGCGTGTGCGTGTGCGTGTGCGTGTGCGTGTGCGTGTGCGTGTGCGTGTGCGTGTGCGTGTGCGTGTGCGTGTGCGTGTGCGTGTGCGTGTGCGTGTGCGTGTGCGTGTGCGTGTGCGTGTGCGTGTGCGTGTGCGTGTGCGTGTGCGTGTGCGTGTGCGTGTGCGTGTGCGTGTGCGTGTGCGTGTGCGTGTCTGTGCGTGTGCGTGTGCGTGTGCGTGTGCGTGTGCGTGTGCGTGTGCGTGTGCGTGTGCGTGTGCGTGTGCGTGTGCGTGCGGTGCGTGTGCGTGTGCGTGCGTGTGGGTGTGCGTGGCGTGGCGTGGCTGCGTGTGCGGTGTGGCGTGTGCGCGTGTGCGTGTGCGTGTGGTGTGCGTGTGGGTGTGCGCTGTGGGTGTGCGCGTGTGCGCGTGTGCGCGTGTCGCGTGTGCGTGGCGTGCGCTGTGCGCGTGTGCGCGTGTGGCGTGTGCGTGTGCGTGTGCGTGTGCGCGTGTGCGCGTGTGCGCGTGTGCGCGTGTGGCGTGTGCGCGTGTGCGCGTGTGCGCGTGTGCGCGTGTGCGCGTGTGCGCGTGTGCGCGTGTGCGCGTGTGCGCGTGTGCGCGTGTGCGCGTGTGCGCGTGTGCGCGTGTGCGCGTGTGCGCGTGTGCGCGTGTGCGTGTGCGTGTGCGCGTGTGCGCGTGTGCGGTGCGTGTGCGCGTGTGCGCGTGTGCGCGTGTGCGCGTGTGCGCGTGTGCGCGTGTGCGCGTGTGCGCGTGTGCGCGTGTGCGCGTGTGCGCGTGTGCGTGTGTGCGCGTGTGCGCGTGTGCGCGTGTGCGCGTGTGCGCGTGCGTGCGCGTGTGCGCGTGTGCGGTGCGTGCGTGCGCGTGTGCGCGTGCGTGCGCGGTGGCGTGTGCGTGTGTGCGCGTGTGCGCGTGTGTGCGTGTGCGCGTGTGCGCGTGTGCGCGTGTGCGCGTGTGCGCGTGTGCGCGTGTGCGCGTGTGCGCGTGTGCGCGTGTGCGCGTGTGCGCGTGTGCGCGTGTGCGCGTGTGCGCGTGTGCGCGTGTGCGCGTGTGCGCGTGTGCGCTGTGTGCGCGTGTGCGCGTGTGCGCGTGTGCGCGTGTGCGCGTGTGCGGCGTGTGCGTGTGTGCGTGTGCTGCGCGTGTTTTGCGCTTGTACTCGCGTATGCGAGGTGCTCGCGGTCTGCGTACTTTGGCGTGATGCGCGTGTGTGTGTGCGCGTGCAGTACAAGCGTTCGCTTGCTCGTGCGCGTGTGCGCGTGTGCGCGTGTGCGCGTGTGTGCCTGTGTGTGCGTGTGTGTGTGCGCGCGCGTGTGTGTGTGTATGTATGTGTGTGTGTGTTGTGCTGAAAGAGTGTTATATGTCGCTTGCTACTACTGGGTTAATGCGAAGGTGCATACAGCGGGTAATGCTACTTTCAGGACTGATGCGACTATGTATTCGACGGCAAGTACAACCTTCTCTTCCTTCGTCTCTTCGCTTCACCATATGTACGAAACCGACTACGACGAGGTTGAGCCATTGTTGTCGGACTAGATTTGTGATCCTGGTTTCCTTGGTACGCTTATGCATTTATGTACTCGACTCGAATCAGCATTGCGTTTATGTTTTATAATAAAATACGTTTGCCGTACTCATTGATAAGATGTCAAAGAGCAGAGCAATATTTGTTTATACAAATGAAAGCTATTTCTTATTACCAAACATATTATATATATATATATATATATATATATATATATATATTTGCATATATATCTATTTGCATATATATATATATATATATATATATATATATATATATATATATATATATATTATATATAGTTATATTTATATTTATATTTATATATATATATATATAAAATATAAAATATATATATATATATATATATATATATATATTTATATATATATATATATATATATATATATATATATATATATTTATATAAAACATTATTAAATAATTGATATTGACAACATTGACAATTCGCGCGTCACAGATCATAATAATACATTACATAAATGTATTCATAAAATAAATGCTTGTAAATCAGCTTCTGTATACGTTACGTTTACATTGCGTTTATTTAGTTATACAAAACAACAATAATATGGTTGGGACAGCTTTACAAATGGTGGAAAACAGAAAAAATAAGGCACGGTATGTGGGTTCACGACATCATTAAAACGGAGTCATTATGGTGCGTACAATCATCTAGTGTGCAAATTACAGCAGAATTGGGAGTTCTTCCTCTACGCCAACTAGTATTTGAAATGTTGGTATAATTTCAGCGGTAATTGGTAATAATAATCATCGATGACAAATGTATATATAGAATACCACTAATATATATATATATATATATATATATATATATATATATATATATATATATATATATATATATATATCCTGCTACCTTTCCGCTAATACCCTCCGCCATTTGTGAAAGTTAGGAAGGAAAATACGTCTGTAAAGACGTCTCTCCTTGGAATTTCCTGTCCGATTCGTGTATTGATACGTTTTATGTCGCTACATGGCCCGATTCAGTTTGCCGTATCGGTATCCGCACCGAAAACCGCAGCCGCATCCGCACATATGAAATCACACCTACGCGTTCCAATTGAAGCCGGACATCGCATGCCGCGTCCGCAAGACGCATCCGAGATTTACTCTCAGTACTCAGAGAGACACTGTCAATTATCGGGTTTTTTCGCGGATCTTGCCGAAAGTTGACGAGTAACGTCACAATCTGGATCCCGATGTAG
>JAODUO010000492.1:72500-92500 GCA_025642075.2 Ridgeia piscesae
ACTCTGTGGTGTTGACGATGCACTCTCTGGGGCTGTCGACGATGCACTCTCAGAGGCTGTCGACGATGCACACTCTGAGGTTTTCAACGATGCACTCTCTGGGGCTGTCGACGATGCACTCTCAGAGGCTGTCGACGATGCTCTATTGGGACTGTCGACAATTCACTCTCTGTTGCTATTTTAGCTGCACAAGAGAAAGGTCGGTCGACCATTTTATTGCGGGAAATGTATTCTTTACGGATTAACTTATCGAACGAACGTAGACAAAGAGTCGGGCAATACAGGAAGCCGAAAGCTGAGTGAGCTCATGGAGGTATTTAAAAGAGAGAACTACCGACATATATTGACATGTAACCACATGGCACTACTTGAAAGTGAGAAGCAATGTCTTGACCGCAAAGCGACTTTTCACAGGAAGCCCGCTCCGTTCCAAGAGCATGGTGATGAAAAGGGTTCATTTAGAGCCGATAATTACTGCACGAGTGCAGACATTTTGCACTTATTGTGATTTCTCTATTGTGGTCGCTGGCAAACAATTACAACAGTCAATGCGCGAGGTGCGTAGTACATGCACAGGTTGTTTCATATGCTTATTGTCTAGATCATACATACATACATACATACATACATACACACACACACACACACATATATATATATATATATATATATATATATATATATACATACCGTACATTTTAAACACGAATGCTCATAATAATTTTCAGATAATCCTACATTAGTACAGATGGAAATATGTTATATCATTGAGGAACTGAGAGCTTTATGTGAGAAATTTGTATCTTAAACACTAACCACATTTTCACGACAACGCATTGTCAATGAAATTGCTAAAGGTTTGCCCTCACATAAACCATTATAAAAGATTCAGCATAAGTCTTATGATTATGAACATTTCGTGTTTGAAAATTACTTATTTACAATAGCATTAGCAATAGTTCGAATTATCGAAAATGCTTACAGAATACTTACATTGCCATATCACAGTGACATACAGGTCCAAGTATGGGACATATTGATAGGATTGCTAAACATTCAGTACTTTATACTATATATTTTTAAACCTGTTCCCTTTGTGGCCGTAACTCTTTTGTTTTGCTAAATGACTGAAGGGTGATCACATACAAACAATTATAACATTATTTCTCTATGTTCCAGAAACCTGAAATTTGCAAGCGATTTGTAAAATATGCCGTAGGGTCTTCACAGAATGTCACATTTTATGACTAGTTATATTTGTGTCAAGATATTCAGTAATTTCTATACAAAAAAGGTGTCGCGGAAATGGGTTAAAAATTAAAACAATTATTCCACTCAGAAAACTGTAGATTCTGCAATGTATTCGCACATATGCAATAACGCGAGCTGTAGACTGACATGTAGGTGAAATAACAACCTTTATTCAACAAATACGATACTATTAGGCAGTGGGATTGTTTTATTTTAAAAACCCTAAATATCGTAGATAGCATTTTGATATAAAATCTACAATGAACAAGATATTATGACAATTTCTAAATCATTATGTTAAACTTTGAGACATTTGAGACAGATACGAACTATTTAATAATGGTTTATATAATGATCAGGCCTACAAAACGGTTACATTCGTAATGCAAAATAATTAAAAAGAGTGATTTCACAGAAACTAGTGTCGGATTTGCAATATTATCACGTAATTTACATACCTCTGTGTAGACCAATATACTCGTTCAATAAGAATTGAGGATATACAAGATTGGCAGCCATACATATAAAATATATTGTTTCTCTCATTTTGTGCACGATTATCAAGGATATTATTTTAAGATACGGCAGAAAAGTTCATATAATACGTACGCATGGACCAGTCGAACGTTGTGTTATAATGATTTCTTGTGGACAAGTCTCCATGGTTTAATAAGTAATTGTGAAAGCTGTAATGGTACCACATATGTTCGATCTAGAGCAACATATGCGAACATTCTTTAGAAGCTAGTATCTTAAAAAATTGTGTAACATATCATAAGATATGAAATCAAGATATTAACGTAGTATTAATACGCCTACAAAGAAAAAACATTCGTACATATGTTGAGAAATGTTCATACTCATTTCATAGACAATGTGTGTAGTGAAAATGGGGTAAGTGCCAAAACTGCAAATTTCTCACAAAAACCTGTGAGTCCCGAGAAGCTATCGCATAGTTTCCATTTCTAGAGAGATATAATCCTATCTAAGAAAATCACAAAAAACAGTCGTCCGTGAAATGTACCGACAAACCTTCTTGTTCATGTGTGTGTGTGTGTGTGTGTGTGTGTGTGTGTGTGTGTGTGTGTGTGTGTGTGTGTGTGTGTGTGTGTGTGTGTGTGTGTGTGTGTGTGTGTGTGTGTGTGTGTGTGCGTATATATATATATATATATATATATATATACATATACATATACATATACATATACATATACATATATATATATATATATATATATATATATATATATATATATATATATATATATATGTATGTATTTTTCTCTTCAAATTTAGCTTCAGGGTCTATGTAAATTATTTAATTACGTTTATTTGTAATGAGTGCAACCTATAATACCTATTTGAATTGATTATTTAAAGTGAAATCAATAAGTGATTATATTGAAACTATCTGCAGTGCCTTATTGCGTTAATGGGGGGGGGCAAGCACCTAATATTGAAATGTTTATTTGTTTTTTAGATAGAAGTTTAATGGAATTTTTACGTAGTGTAAATGCTTTTTTATTTTGCAAAAGTGTTTACGTAAATAGCTAAGTATACACTGGTTAAAATGTTTTACAAAAACACTTGTGTGAATATTTGCGTTAACAACGATCGATTGAAAAAATTCGTGCCAAGTGTTTGTGTTCTCACAAATTTTTTTTCTAACAATCTGCTTCCACATGTTTCGTGGAATTGTTGTATAATAGTACAATTATATGGTTCGACTATTATAGATATTTTGACGACAAACTTGATAAAGTTTATTTTATGAAAACAGAACATTAGGGCGTGCAATGTATGCTCCCTTCAGACTGGCGTTATATGTTATATGTGTCGGTTTTGTGTTCACCAAATACTGGCTGTTATTTGTGGGCAAGTTGTAAAGAAACATGATTTATTGCTCACGTATTTTGGTTGCGGTAGTTCTTCGGAGACTGTTTCTAATTCGAAAAAGTAAGTGGACACAAGTTTGCACATCATGTGGATATTTTTAATTAATGTGAATAATTTTGTCGTTTGGAATATGACATTTTAAAAACAAATTCTTGGTTCTATACTTGAGTTAACAACGATCGAATCATGCGTCGATATTTGACAAAACCTGCCACGGCCAGTATCTGGTGTACAGAAAACTTGAGTCAAGTTAAAACCGTGTCACTAATGTAACCTCACGCTATGACTCTTAGCCGGGTATTATATTATGTAGTCATGTGACATGTTCAGGTCATATATAGCATCACAGTGCAGATAGGATGCACGAATTGTGACATGGGTGTCTTATGGGATATGAATTTCGCCGGTCTATATTCGTAAGTACGTTTGCCACTCGAAACAAATTTGGTAACAATCAGTTTGAACACGTTTCATGGAATAATTATTTGAGATTTATAACATAAATCTCTTGCTGAAGAACTTGAACCAGACTGGCACTATTTGCATCGGCTGCTAGGTAATAGTATATTTATGTTGAATTACCAGGTACCGTGAGTACAGTACAGTTTATCAATAAATCTGAAAACAAATGTGTCACATCTCAAACAGTTCTTTTGGGCGCAGCCTACAACACAATAAATTATATAGTAGCCTACAACACAATATATAGTACCTGTTCTAATTCGAATCTCATGTAATTTAATATAATGTTTGTGATGGAATGCCCCCACATTTCTATGTTATTGTCTGTTTGTGTTCATCTCATAATAGAAGTTTTTGGTAGAACAAATATATCATGTATTGTGTATTACATTTATTTTGGCACGGAATTGTTTGTATGTACTATTTCGACCAGTTATGATGTGTATTCAGCATAACCAAGGTAGTTTATCAATATACACATTGTCGCATAATTGACTTAGACTTGTTTATATATATGGTTTGTTCCCCACTTAGGAATGGGAAGTTACATTGATGTATTGTACATATTTGTGTTATTCAACTGTTCATTATTGTCGTTGCTTACAATATGTACTTATATTGACATCACAGACTGTGTAAGTCAGCAATAAAATATGTATTTGTATTAGGAAACCTGTACTTGTGTGTGTATTTTATCAAACTAGCCGAAAACATTGCTTTCGTTTGGGGAGTAAGAGGCAGCTTCACATGGGATCCGACACTCATAATTTATGTTTCGGATCGATACTGTTAACATATTGGTATCAACGTATCAAAGTTTACAAACTTCGAGTCTTGAGGTGGGGCTCCGAGACCAGATAAAGTCATTTGTCTGATGTCGGACAACGACGGTCTGAGATGACCCCTAAAGGAGGCATCGTATATGCATAGAATACTCCCCACAGACGGTAAAGTGACATTTGTTTGAGTTCGCTTCAGGTTGTTTTGTACACTCAGGCGCTATCCTCCCACAACAATGCAGTTGTATCAGATATGTATCGTAGGGCAAACCGTGCAGCACACGAACAAAGAAAACCTGAACGCGAATTTAGACGTCACCCCCTTCCCCTCCCCTCCCCTCCCCACCCCACCACACCCGACCCCACCTCACTACCTCAGGTAATATTTTAAAATGCAAATTACCGTGAAGAGCAAGAAAAACGATTTTAGTACCCTTGTACGTCGAAATTCTATTAGGCCAACATCCTTGTTAGCGACATGTTATTCAGGAGGGAATTGCAGTACACGTGTCCGCCGATAACAAACGCTGAAAAATACGTATATCGGTATTGGCTAATGCGGTGAAGGACACGACTTTGATAAATAAATCAGCGACACGTCTAAACCAGATATAATATTATACGTGTTGTCGGATACTGAAGTTACTATGAAACATCATTACCAGCCTCCGTACCGATTGAAATTGACCCATGATGTAGTGTGGGAATCAGCATAAATGTGCACACAACATATTCTGAAGAGTGAAGGGCGTGTATTTCTCTTTATAATGGTGTTCTATGCATATGACGGATTCAGACGAAGAAAGAGGTGAGTCCAATTTACCATAAAATACGTCGTGTGCACATACGTAGGCACACGCGCCAACATTCACCCGACCATGCATGCCGCGTCACCTGGATGCGACGGGAACGCGCGCACAATTGTTCCGTTTGGCTGTGAACTGGTTTTACTTCGTATGAAATCGTGTTACTGCCAGATGCGACGGCCTAAATTTAGAAACAACTCCGCCCAAAATACCAATGTCTCAGTCGCTTAATATTGAACGTATTCGTATACATAATTATGAATGAAAACGACAGCGATATGTGGTTATAGCGGTACGCGCACTGTTTGGAGCAGTGGTCGCTAGATGCGCCACTAGTTCGATCACGGAGCGACGTGCACGGTACAAGTACCAAACAGTGCTACCATCTGGCGATTAACAGACATATTAAATCATAATCTTATTGAGGTACTAACTGATGTGGTGTGGGACTGTGTGTAAGAATGTATGTAAGTGCAGGTGTCCTCGCGCATGGGTGCGTATGTGTATGATATGTATGTGAGTGTGTGTATGTGTGAGTGTGTCTGCATGTATGTTTGTATGTTTGTGTGTTATGTGTGTGTGTGTGTGTGTTTATGTATGTGCGCGCATATGTTTGTATAGGTATGTGAATATGTACGTGTGTGTGTTCGTATATATATATATATATATATATATATATTATATGATTATGTGTGCATGCTTGCATGTGTGTGTGTGTGTGAGTGTGTACGTATAACGTGTGTATGGGCACGTGTGTATGTGTGTGCAGGCGTGCATGTGTATGTGTACGTGTGTGTATATGAGTGTGTGTATGAGCACAAGTGTATGTGTGCGTGTGTGCGTGTGTGCGTGCGCGCCTGCGTGCGGTTGTGCGTGTGTGCGTGTGTGCGTGTGTGTATGCTTGCTTGTGTGTGTATGTGGTGTTAGTGAGTGTTCGTGTGCATGTGCGTGCTTGTGTTTGCAAACGTGTGTGTGTGTGTGTGTGTGTGTGTGTGTGTGTGTGTGTGTGTGTGTGTGTGTGTGTGTGTGTGTGTGTGTGTGTGTGTGTGTGTGTGCGTGCTTGAGTGTGTGTATGTTAATGCGTGTGTGAGTGTTTTAGTGTTCATGTGTGTGTTTATGTGTGTGAGCGCGTGTTTGCATGTATGTATGCGTGTGTATGTGTGAGTGTGTGTGTTTATGTGTGTGAGCGCGTGTGTGCGTGTGTGTGTAGGGGTAACATTTCACTGTAAACGTGTTGTCGTTACAGTCGCTGACTGCAGCTATCGCGATGCGAAGGACGTCCACTACATGGGCAAGAAACATGTCACAAACATTGACAGCTCTGGCAAGAGGTCGGTGCACAACTGTCAGAGCTGGTCAGTCCAAGACAGACAAACAGACTCTGTCGTCCCCAATGGCTGTCGGAATGCAGCAGTCAACTTCTGTCGAAACACAGACAACATGCATGGTGCAACTACACTATTCCTGCCAGGAATTGGGCTTATTGCATCATATTTTTATTGCAAACCTGTGGTACGTATTGAATCTAAATCTCGTGTACTCGGTTTGTGCATGCACAGCGGTGAAGTAGTATATGTAATTACTATTCGTGATTATTAAATTGTTATGCAGAGTGAACACCTTTGATAACACTGTACACATCATAGTTTACCACAAAATGCGGAGTGTAGTAGAATCGCAACACTGCGCACACGGCGCGTACTTGTAATTCTACAGCGTGGTAAGTAAAACATACTGACTGGGTTCATTCAAATACATACACCTTACTAAATGAACAGTTATGGTTACCTCTTTAATCCAGTTTACTTTAGTGTTGTTTGTTGACAGCGTGCGTCACTGGTCGGTTTGGTGTCAATTGTGGCCAGGAGTGTCATTGTCGGAAGTTGACGGAGGACTGTCAACAGAACAACGGCCAGAGCAAGACTTCTGGCTGTGCCCGACACTTCACAGTGATGATTGAAGTTATAAATGCGTCAAATGTTTGAGTGTAAAGACGAGTCTGCACGAACACATGGTAAACGACAAAGAGGGTATTAAAACATGCCTGATGATGATATTTGATCATGTGTAAAGAAAGGAAGATTAAAAACTGGCAAAGAGATCAGAAGCCCAGAAAGTGGAGGCGAAAGGAAGCGAGGAAGACCGAGAATGCGATGGGAGAACTGCGTATAGAGATATCTGGGAAAAGTGGGAGGATATTGGAGAACAACTGCAAAACATAGGTGTTGGAGACTGTTGATAGAGAATATAACGAGAGAGAAGTGAGGAAAGAAACGACGAATTAAAAGGTCGGGATAACCATAGCCAACCTCTGGCGACAGGGAGGCCAAGAGGAGAACAACATAATTCGGTAGAACACAACCCCTGGCGACAGGGAGGCCAAGAGGAGAACATCATAACTAGATAGAACACAACCCCTGGCGACAGTGAGGCCAAGAGGAGAACAACGTAATTAGATAGAACACAACCCCTGGCGACAGGGAGGCCAAGAGGAGAACAACGTAATTAGATAGAACACAACCCCTGGCGACAGGGAGGCCAAGAGGAGAACAACATAATTAGATAGAACACAACCCCTGGCGACAGGGAGGCCAAGAGGAGAACAACATAATTAGATAGAACACAACCCCTGGCGACAGGGAGGCCAAGAGTAGAACAACGTAATTAGATAGAACACAACCCCTGGCGACAGGGAGGCCAAGAGGAGAACAACATAATTAGATAGAACACTTGAGATCGCAAGTTCAGCAAAGTGTGTGTTTAATAATTACATGAATCGACGCCAGATTGTGACGTCATAGAGGCGTAACTCCGTATATCTGGTTCAGTAGTCCATTGAGAACACAGCAGACATGTAACGTCAGTGAATTCAGTTTAAATTGATGCTGATTTCTGTAAAAAAATGAAATCTGCATTATCTAGTACTGAATCGCTATACACTTCACGTTCATTCACACGTCGTCTCGACACCGCTCTGAGGTATTCAGGACGTGTGCTTGGTGTGATGAGAGACGTGTCGGGTGTTGGGAACTAGAGGGGGAGACAGCGACAGAGGCGACCACAATTGTGGAATGCAGTTCGTGGAGCAGGAATTGGCTGACAAACAGGAAAGTGACATGCATATAATACAGAACGGTGGTCATTCAATACGACACTGTTTTTCACAGAAGGAGTGGGGAGGTGCTCGGACGGAGCGGGAATTAACAGATGACTGGAAGATCGTGACTGACACAAGAGACCTGTCCACGCGAAGTAGCCGCGCAGTGGTGCAGTGGCGCAGTGGTGCAGTGGTGCAGTGGTGCAGTGGTGCAGTGGTGCAGTGGTGCAGTGGTGCAGTGGTGCAGTGGTGCAGTGATGCAGTGGTGCAGTGGTGCAGTGGTGCAGTGGTGCAGTGGTGCAGTGGTGCAGTGATGCAATGGTGCAGTGGTGCAGTGATGCAATGGCGCAGTGGCGCAGTGGAGAGAGTTTCGCACATTTCGTGTTTATGTCGCGGCGGCGAAGTCGCTGCTATACACTAATACAGAACAGGTATAAGGCGTCATAAATGACTGATCACCGACAAACAAATAAAGTCGCCCTATTTCTCGTCTCTGTGCTCAGCCGAACCGTTTTGCTTTGTCCCACACGAGAAGGATTGGTAACACCATAATTGAAGACCGAAGTCGACAAGAATAACAACACCGCAGGTAGAAGGTACATTGTGCGGTATCCAGGCCGTGGGACTGCTCAAAACTCTTTACATTTCATTACCTGACAGATCTGGTCTCGCGGACAATACGTCGACTTATGTGGGAAGAATTCAGCCACGTTGTAATTGCTACGCGAAAATTATAATCAAATATCTACTGTTCTCTGTTACAGCCAGGAACTATTTCACATAGTTGAGCGAACAGTGCAATCTATCTGTAATATCGAACTTGTGTATTTATATAATGTTGAAGTATTCCTCTCAGACGGATTGGAAGTCGGGCATAAAACGTTCAGGGATTAATTCATTTCTCCAGTCAATTATACCGTAACAATATGTATTTAATTTGACAATTCTACATTATCACAATTAGGATCTGTCGGTAGATATTCCATTTTATATTCGGCCTCCATCATCTTGTAACAACAAGTTCGCACACTTGTTGTCGGTTGAACAAGCAGGTTATGGTGTTTGTGCGAAGATGTATCATTTGCACATTCGCGTTGCAGACGTAACTGAACCACGTCTGTTTCGCTTGTGCCATTCCCAATCCGACATGTTATTCTAATAAAAAAAATGAAAATAAAATAATATTAGTGATTGAGTGAATAAAGTAAAATGAATGTCACTATAAAGTCGATATGATGAAAACGTTATATTGTCAAACCTAACACGTTTCCAAACATTTAGAAAGTCTTACTTTCACAAGTGTCACGTATCAATACCTAGCTATTCATTTGGGGACGGCCATTTGGCATATGCTGTTGTGCATGTTGCGTGAAACATCGTTCTGCATCAGGAGTGTGTAGGTATTTCCTTTTTCCAGACCTGATCGACATTGTTAAGAATAATCAGTAATACCAATGCAATTATTACTTATTATGAAATGAGCAACACTGCTCCAAAAGCGGTGTTTGAGAAAAAGGTCGAAGTACTAGGCTAAACTGAACTGTTTGAAACTTAGCCAGAGGTCAACACAGCACCGGCCCATTGCAGTGCACTCGACTGTTGTCCTCCAACCAGACGTCTCAAGGTGTTTTCTCTGTCTATGTCCCTAGTGCTTTAGTTATCCCGCGTTGTTTCCAATGAAACGGTCTCACAAACTACTTGAATTGGTGCCACGCGTGCACGTGTGTCTTCGACTTGACAGTACATATCAGCTCCCGTAAATACAGTTCTGGAGAGACTTATTTATACAATCATTACCGTCCTGGGCTGCGCTGCGCTGGGCTGGGCTGGGCTGGGCTAGGACTGACCTCTCTTGTGACTATTAATTACAATCTGCCGTTTTCTGCGCTTACAGCTTTTGTGATTATTTCTCATACTTTGCCAGTAGTCAACAGAGGATGACAACATGTGGGATTTGTAGTTGAACGCTTTCTGGGCCTTAAAGTTGCATAAAATCGGGGGTTTGCGGCCCTAAAATAATGTGACGTGAGTTTAGGGCTAAAAGGTGACGTCGTGATTAAGGCGGGGCGGGGCGGGGCGGGGCGGGGGGTGGCGACATGTTACCCCGAGACGTTATGGTGAATCAAACATGTACTTACCGTGCGGACTCTGGCGCTGCCGAACTCTCGGTCGAGACTTTGACACGCGGCGGGCGACAGACGACAGCCGGCGACACTGAGGGTGAAGAGACACCAACATTAGACGTCGTCATTACTTCCGTCGATTACACGGATTACAAACATTTACTTCCACGTGACGTCATCATTACTTCCGTCGATTACACGGATTACAAACATTTACTTCCACGTGACGTCATCATTACTTTCGTCGATTACACGGATTACAAACATTTACTTCCACGTGACGTCATCATTACTTCCGTCGATTACACGGATTACAAACATTTACTTCCACGTGACGTCATCATTACTTCCGTCGATTACACGGATTACAAACATTTACTTCCACGTGACGTCATCATTACTTCCGTCGATTACACGGATTACAAACATTTACTTCCACGTGACGTCATCATTACTTCCGTCGATTACACGGATTACAAACATTTACTTCCATGTGACGTCATCATTACTTCCGTCGATTACACGGATTACAAACATTTACTTCCACGTGACGTCATCATTACTTCCGTCGATTACACGGATTACAAACATTTACTTCCACGTGACGTCATCATTACTTCCGTCGATTACACGGATTACATCGTTTTACGTCGCCGTTACAACTGTTGGTGTAATTAATTACAACGTGTCGTTTGTTACACGAGACGTAAAGAAACCAGGACAGGTGGAGTCGATGTCACCAAACACCTGTAATTACTCACACTAGTCTTAACCCTTCCCTCCTCCTCAACAACCTCCTCATCACGTCCGCCGACCTGTCTGTGATGTCGTTGACGAAACACCTGTAATTAAACCTCGACTTGTCTTTTGTCTCCAAACTTTGTTTATTTCAACGACTTTACAAAATTAACTGCGTGAAATCGATTGAAACAATTAAATTAAAACGGTTAGTATAAAATATCAATAAAACAATAAATTGATTTGATCCGGCGTCAATTTGGGGCGTTCGAATTTTAACGAGACGCTGGTCGACGAGATTTGTAGAAATTTAAAAACTTTGTTTTATTTAATTAACGGGGTCATTAACCCGACCAGTGACGCAGTAAATGTCAGTGTCAGGGTGAATAGTACGGGGTAAATAGACGGGACGTGGTCTACACTACGTACGAGAGCCAGGTTAACTTCCCACAGTGTGTCGTCAATGTGTCGGCCACGACCTCGAAGGCTGCGTCATTTAGGTGACAGCAGGACAACCTGTAAGAGACAAACTATTGTTTCATTTGTGTCACGACAGACGCCGGGTCAACGCCGGGTCTTTGTGACAACGTCTTGTGACGTTTACATGTTGTTGTCGTCACAGTTGGTGTTAATAATTGTCAAATAATGATTATCACTTATAAAATAATATTAACATTTAATACAATCATTTTAGTGATATTTTATTATTAACTTTGTATTAAAATCACCCCACAACACGCCAGGGGGACTCTCGTGTTGGTGACATGTGACATGTCTTAGTGACAGTTTCCTGACGACACATTTCATTATATATAATTACTGTAGAAATATTAAATGTAATTTTGTGAAATAAATTAGTTTGATTCTGAATTGTCTTCAGTTGACGACTACAAATGACGTTCCTTGTTGTGTCTTTACTCACCACAGTCCTTTCAAGTCTCCGGTCTTTTTCAAGACTTCACAGAGGCGCTGGACATTGGTCATCTCTGTCCACGTGTCTATGGGATGGCCGTAGTAGTCGCCCACCCTGTATCAGAGAAACACTGGCCGAGTGACTTGACCACTCAAATACACACTTCAATGACACAACAAACACACGACTGTCTCCATCAATCGCGACTCGTTAATCACATCAGATCATCTCGACTTTGTGTAAATCCGACAGTTATAAACGACATAATTCAGAGTTTAATTGTCGCGTGCGTCGTCACCGCTGTCATTTGTCAACTGATGCAGACACAATGAAATCTGCGAGCGACTGTTGGTGGGTGTCAAACTCTGATTGGTTGCAAGGACAAATTTTACAAGGTTAACGTCTGCTCAGAGACGCCGTTGTCATTGATACATTTTGTGTAACTTTTGACTGCCGCCTGCTTTAATTTGTTACAATGTTTGTGAAACTGACCTGGATAAACATCAGCGCAAAAAGTTCACCGGTCCACGACACGTTATGTAAGTTAGTGCTTTCTACAAAGTACGCATATTATGGCCTAGATTGTAACTTAATTACAGTTATTAATTTAAAAATAAATTCATTAAAATATCACAATTTGTATGTGTATGTTATGTTTACGTAGACAGAAAAGGCATTGTATGTAGATTATAACTAATCTGCATATAACATGTTTAGTATGCATAATTTCACAATTAGACTAACATTTACTTTGATGTTTAAACGAGGAAATAATTTAGGTTCATTGAAGGATAAATATATGTAATTAGCAAGTGAAGACAAACATTATATTTTAATTATTTAATTACGTTTACTTTTTATTGAACCTAAATTCTTAATAGTATGTTTTGAAGAGGCATCAAATATCGATGTTTAGTATTTTTAAATAAACGGCTAGCCACAGTGCAAACCGGATAAAATGTGTTTTGTTAAAAAGTTATAAACCCAACCAAGTCAGGCAGGCAAAACATGCAGATGCAGAAACAACTGATTTGTCGTACACAAAGCGAGTAATTACAGCTCTAGCTTTTTGCGGTAATGCAGTTTCAGGTTTCAACTAAAATAAGCCTATTTTAATCTACAATTGTCATGCCATGGTAGACACTTGGCCTTGGACTTGGCTTTTTCTTCGCTAGGTTTTAGCGGGAAACAGTTATAATCTTCGGCTATTTTTATCGAACAGCAGCCAAGTAGTGTAGAATACAACATACGATTAATCATAGATCTACTTTGTGGATGATTAATTTCATTACATTATTGGTGTATTATTACCTGGATTACAACCAAACCAAACCAAACCTGGAAGCGAAACGTCTTCTACACTAGCAGACGATCAGTGCCACAGATCTCCCGCTCTGCAACTCTAGCGCCGTCTGCCGGACATAATTAGTAGTTTTCTGTTCATTCGCTAAAGCAAGTTGGCGCTGGCGAATACTCGTTGTGATCCGAGACCGTATTTCTCTTTGTTACAAAAGTGTAATAATAGTTTAGCATATTAATTAATATTAAATAGATGACCATCAATGAGACCTCACAAAATAAGATGTATATTGTAATACAGTTTGTCCAGATGTATGTAGCGAAATAAAATATATTTGGGGAGTTTGCCCTTCCAATATTGTGTAGATGTTTTGGAGAGCGTCAGTGGGTGGGAGTGGGAGAAGGTGGAGTAAGACGGTCCTCAGTCTAAGACGGTCGAGTGGGAGAAGGTGGAGTAAGACGGTCCTCAGTCTAAGACGCTCAGCTCTCTAGATCTCGATAGGAAAGTCATGTTGCATGTTGCCTATCAGATGCAACACTTCCGACTTAGGTCTAGGACACATGCAGTGTTTCATTGTAGGAAAACATTTGTATTACTTTCGCATCCATAAGATGAATGTCGCACCTTCATTAGCCATCATGAAATCTTGAAATTTTGGAGTAAATGTACTACTATTCCTTGGCATATAGCACGAAATTATCTTGAATATGCAAATTATCGTCCGAGCTGGGCATTCATTAAGATATATATGATGATGGGAAAACAATCCCCTGAGCGGTGCTAGTGAAGCGATATACAGCGCTGTCTTGTATCGTATGTGTAATGATGCATTTAATAGTATATTCTATCTAGCTCGTTTGTGATATAGGAATATCCACTATATATTTTTTCATCAAGGAAATTGGTTTTCTAGTTAATGTTGTTGGGGGCCGTTTAACCCACTATAGGAGGCCGTTTTACCTTTAGTGTTAGACAAAAAGACCCCTGTGAAGACAACTGTTTTTTGTGTGATAACTAGATAATGAGTTGTTCAAGACATTTATGATCGCAAATGATGTTCACAAAGACCACACAGTCAATGGCGCACTGTTTGGTTCCCTGTAAAAGTGCAGTGGTTTTGTTCCTTGCTCTTCTCTTTGCGGCCGACTTACCCAACCTCCCCTATGTAATTACATGTGACTAACAAATGAGTGTACGTTGTATGCTAGGATTCAACTGTTGCTTGTCCCGCATGAGCGAATGCCGGGTAACAGGCCCCCAAACACACAATGACGACAATAATGTACAGACAATGAGACAACTCACTCAGCCGGGTACTCACAAAAGTTTACGGACGTCGTCGACCGCACACGTGGTTAAAACCCACTCCAACAAGCTGATATTTGAGCCCGTTATGACACCTCTCAGATCCAGTGTCCCATCGTCAAGGATCAGAGAAGAAACAGTCCTCCAGAGCTGAGGGTTGTTGTACTCCTTCAGCTGCCTCAGGACGCGAAGTGTCCGTTCCGCTGCATCTTTGCCACGTTCTCCTTTTACTGTGCAATTAACATACATGGCAACAAACAGTTCACCTTAATTTACAAATTCTAACACCTGCTCACTATACATACGTTATATAATGCTAAAGTGTAGATTATTTTCTTCAGAATTTCATATATTTCACCTGGTATTGTGCAATTAACATACATAGCAACAGGCAGTTTTCTCCTAGTTCTAACACCTGTCGACTACACATATGTCACATGTAGACACTAGTGCTAAAATGCACATTATTTTCTCAGAATGCATGCATTAAAATGAAGCAGGTTTTTACTGTTTAGCAACCCGGCGTACACTACCCAAACTGTACACCGCCATTATGTTACCAACGTCACTTATAGTATTTATGACACAAACGCATGATATTGATATCAATAATTTTGTAGGGCAAAATGGATGATGACAACGGTCAGTACAAAGGCTCAGCCCCGGTCATTCAATCCATTTCAACGCCACGCCAATGTTACATCTAAAGGAAACACTAACATATAGACGTTATTTCCCGCGCTATGATGCCACTATAATTATATAATATAAAATAATATTATATCTGGTTCCTAGGATCACAATACAAATGATCTACTTCAATATGTATGTGTCGTTGTCCTCTTGTAGGGAACAAACACAAGGAACGGGCCACAAGTTGACTGGGGAAAATAATAGCCTATAGTAGCATAGCATAACATAGTATAGAATACAATACATGAGTTTAGCATAGTACAGCACAGCACAGCACAGCACAGCACAGCACAGCACAGCACAGCACAGCACAGCACAGCACAGCACAGCACAGCACAGCACAGCACAGCACAGCACAGCACAGCACAGCACAGCACAGCACAGCACAGCACAGCACAGCACAGCACAGCACAGCACAGCACAGCACAGCACAGCACAGCACAGCACAGCACAGCACAGCACAGCACAGCACAGCACAGCACAGCACAGCACAGCACAGCACAGCACAGCACAGCACAGCACAGCACAGCACAGCTCAACGTAGAATAATGTAGTATACTTAAGTTTAGTAAAGTAAAGTACAATATGGTACAGCGCAGCGCAGCGCTGCGCTGCGCTGCGCTGCGCTGCTGCGCTGCACTGCACTGCACTGCACTGCACTGCACTGCACTGCACTGCACTGCACTGCACTGTACCATATTGTACTTTACTAAACTTAAGTATACTACATTATTCTGTTAACTGTCCTGTTGCAGTTAACACTCACGCAAGTGTCATGTTGCAGTTAACATTCACGCAACTGTCATGTTGCAGTTAACATTCACGCAACTGTCATGTTGCAGTTAACATTAACGCGACTGTCATGTTGCAGTTAACATTGACGTAACTGTCATGTTACAGTTAACATTCACGCGACTGTCATGTTGCAGTTAACATTCACGCAACTGTCATGTTGCAGTTAACATTCACGCGACTGTCATGTTGCAGTTAACATTCACGCAACTGTCATGTTGCAGTTAACATTCACGCGACTGTCATGTTGCAGTTAACATTCACCCAACTGTCATGTTGCAGTTAACATTCACGCAACTGTCATGTTGCAGTTAACATTCACGCGACTGTCATGTTGCAGTTAACATTCACGCAACTGTCATGTTGCAGTTAACATTCACGCAACTGTCATGTTGCAGTTAACATTCACGCAACTGTCATGTTGCAGTTAACATTCACGCAACTGTCATGTTGCAGTTAACATTCACGCAACTGTCATGTTGCAGTTAACATTCACGCAACTGTCATCCCCTCCCCTCCCCACCCCACCACACCCGACCCCACCCCACTACCTCAGGTAATATTTTAAAACGCAAATTACCGTGAAGAGCAAGAAAAACGATTTTAGTACCCTTGCACGTCGAAATTCTATTAGGCCAACATCCTTGTTAGCGACATGTTATTCAGGAGGGAATTACAGTACACGTGTCCGCCGATAACAAACGCTGAAAAATACGTATATCGGTATTGGCTAATGCGGTGAAGGACACGACTTTGATAAATATATCAGCGACACGTCTAAACCAGATATAATATTATACGTGTTGTCGGATACTGAAGTTACTATGAAACATCCTAACCAGCCTCCGTACCGATTGAAATTGACCCATGATGTAGTGTGGGAATCAGCATAAATGTGCACACAACATATTCTGAAGAGTGAAGGGCGTGTATTTCTCTTTATAATGGTGTTCTATGCATATGGCGGATTCAGACGAAGAAAGAGGTGAGTCCAATTTACCATAAAATACATGCACATACGTAGGCAAACGCGCGCCAACATTCACCCGACCATGCATGCCGCGTCACCTGGATGCGACAGGAACGCGCGTACAACCAACTGAGCCTGAGGCAAACTGTTCCGTTTGGCTGTAAACTGGTTTTACTTTATATGAAATCGTGTTACTGCCAGATGCGACGGCCTAAATTTAGAAACAACTCCGCCCAAAATCCCAATGTCTCAGTCGCTTGATACTGAACGTATTCGTATACATAATTATGAATGAAAACGACAGCGATATGTGGTTATAGCGGTACGCGCATTGTTTAGAGCAGTGGTCGCTAGATGCGCCACTAGTTCGATCACGGAGCGACGTGCACGGTACAAGTACCAAACAGAGCTACCATCTGGCGATTAACAGACATATTAAATCTTAATCTTATTGAGGTACTAATTGATGTGGTGTGCGTACGTTCCACTATCTGGAACTTGTTCGTTCACATCGCCTTCCGTTTGTCAATAGAACTGCATTCGTCGTGTGGAACCATGACATAACTGGTTGTTTATATGTAACGACTAATGTTTATATTACATCGGAATGTCGCATAATAATTCATTCTGACGCTCGTTTCGACCCGAGAAATGTCCTTGAAAATATAATCTGAATGCACGGAAAGAGCAAAACACCGACAGTTGTGACATGTTACGCACCCAAACGTAAATATACCATCTGGTTTTGGCCAGATATCGTCCGTCCGTCCGTCCGTCCGTCCGTCCGTCCGTCCGTCCGTCCGTCCGTCCGTCCGTCCGTCCGTCCGTCCGTCCGTCCGTCCGTCTTCTGTCGTCGTCGTCTCCGTCGTCCGTCGTCCGTCCGTCCGTCCGTCCGTCCGTCCGTCCGTCCGTCCGTCCGTCCGTCCGTCCGTCCGTCCGTCCGTCCGTCCGTCCGTCCCGTCGTCGTCCGTCCGTCCGTCCGTCCGTCCGTCCGTCCGTCCGTCCGTCCGTCCGTCCGTCCGTCCGTCCGTCCGTCCGTCCGTCCGTCCGTCCGTCCGTCCGTCCGTCCGTCCGTCCGTCCGTCCGTCCGTCCGTCGGTCGTCCGTCCGTCCGTCCGTCCGTCGTCCGTCCGTCCGTCCGTCCGTCCGTCCGTCCGTCCGTCGTCGTCCGTCCGTCCGTCCGTCCGTCCGTCCGTCCGTCCGTCCGTCCGTCCGTCCGTCCGTCCGTCCGTCCGTCCGTCCGTCCGTCCGTCCGTCCGTCCGTCCGTCCGTCCGTCCGTCCGTCCGTCCGTCGTCCGTCCGTCCGTCCGTCCGTCCGTCCGTCCGTCCGTCCGTCCGTCGTCCGTCGTCCGTCCGTCCGTCCGTCCGTCCGTCCTCCGTCCGTCCGTCCGTCCGTCCTCGTCCGTCCGTCCGTCCGTCGTCGTCCGTGTCCGTCGCGTCTCGTCCGTCCGTCCGTCCGTCTGTCGTGTGTCCGTCCGTGTCCTGTATGTGTCGGTTGTGTAGTAGTTGTGATATCTGTTGTGTTATTATGTGATATTATTATATATATTAATATTACTTATATATATATATATATATATATATATATATATATATATATATATATATATATTTATATATGCACGTCTATGTGTGCATGCTTGCATGTGTGTGAGTGTGTGTGTGAGTGTGTACGTATAACGTGTGTATGGGCACGTGTGTATGTGTGTGTGCAGGCGTGCATGTGTATGTGTACGTGTGTGTAAGTGTGTGTATATGAGTGTGTGTATGACACAAGTGTGTGTGTATGTGCGTGTGTGCGTGTGTCGTGTGTGCGCGTGTGTGCGTGTGTGCGTGTGTGCGTGTGTGCGTGTGTGTGTATGCTTGCTTGTGTGTGTGTGTGGTGTAGTGAGTGTTGTGTGTGTGCGTGCTTGTGTTTGCAAACGTGTGTGAGTGTTTGAGTGTTCATGTGTGTGTTTATGAGTGTGAGCGTGTGTGTGCATGTATGTATGCGTGTGTATGTGTGAGTGTGTGAGTGTGTGTGTGTTTATGTGTGTGAGCGCGTGTGCGTGTATGTATGCGTGTGTATGTGTGAGTGTGTGAGTGTGTGTGTGTTTATGTGTGTGAGCGCGTGCGTGTATGTGTGTGTGTGTGTGTGTGTGTGTGTGTGTGTGTGTGTAGGGGTAACATTTCACTGTAAACGTGTTGTGGTTACATTCGCTGACTGCAGCTGTCACGATGCGAAGGACGTCCACTACATGGGCAAGAAACATGTCACAAACATTGACAGCTCTGGCAAGAGGTCGGTGCACAACTGTCAGAGCTGGTCAGTCCAAGACAGACAAACAGACTCTGTCGTCCCCAATGGCTGTCGGAATGCAGCAGTCAACTTCTGTCGAAACACAGACAACATGCGTGGTGCAACTACACTATTCCTGCCAGGAATTGGGCTTATTGCATATTGCAAACCTGTGGTACGTATTGAATCTAAATCTCGTGTACTCGATTTGTGCATGCACAGCGGTGTAGCAGTATATGTAATTACTATTCGTGATTATCAAACTGTTATGCAGAGTGAACACTTTGATAACACTGTATACATCATAGACTACCACAAAATGCGGAGTGTAGTAGAATCGCAACACTGCGCACACGGCGCGTACTTGTAATTCTACAGCGTGGTAAGTAAAACATACTGACTGGGTTCATTCAAATACATACACCTTACTAAATGAACAGTTATGGTTACCTCTTTAATCCAGTTTACTTTAGTGTTGTTTGTTGACAGCGTGCGTCACTGGTCGGTTTGGTGTCAATTGTGGCCAGGAGTGTCATTGTCGGAAGTTGACGGAGGACTGTCAACAGAACAACGGCCAGAGCAAGACGTCTGGGTGTTC
>JAODUO010000492.1:97500-105000 GCA_025642075.2 Ridgeia piscesae
AACCACTAAACAACGTAAATATATTGATTGGTCCTTGTCCAATCATCTGAAGACTTTCACGACATACACATTCAGGTGTCTTCGGTTTGTGGTCAACCGTAACAAGACCGTGTGGGCGAGTGTAAGGCGGACGGGTCATTCAAAGAATACCTTGAACCTTTCTTTGACGTGACTATCCCCTGACGTTGACTCGATAGGGTCAAAACGGGCATATAATCGCTGGCTGCTAGAAGCTAGACCGTCACATTCATGGTGTGTATTTAAGGGAAAGTGGATATTGTCCTTTTGTACAATAATACCCCGCGTGGTCTCTTTGCGCAAAACAACTAACCAAAAGTATACGTCCTGGCTAAAAAAAATTCCTTAACAGGTGGCTGATTAACCAGTGGCGCAAAGGGCAAGTGGCACGGACAAGTCTAGTCACCCATTTGTTTTCAACCCCTAAACCGTTGCGGCAAAGTAACCATAACGAGAGAAAAACATGTCAATTGATCATGGTCCAATTTTGCCCAAACACGTAAGAATCATTTGGAAACCTTAGCGTAGAGTTTAATTTATTGTCTTTGTACCAGGTCGAGCCGATCTACGAAGCGACCATGATCAAAAGGAATTTCGCCTACTTCACACAGTCTCACAAAGTCAACCACGGCGCATTAGACTACGAGTCGTTTATCTTCGCCGCACAGACGTCCTCCGACACAATGTTGGTCTTGCGTCGACTTGTCACGAAGGCGACGCAGTGCTCAATGGACTGGTGCATCAACCTGCTCGAGAACCGGTCTCTTATACGCGAACTGGAAGACGCCAAGTTCGACTTGGTAATCGTCGACGGCATAGACTTCTTCCGGTGCGGGTACATGATCCCGTACCGCCTGGGTGTGCCGTACGTGACACTGACGCCGCGACATGACGGCTGGTCTGCCGGCATCCCGACGTCACCAGCCGGGGAGGGCATGATGGGTTTCAACAGCCTCACAGGAGACTCGTCGTTCCTCGAGCGGTTGGCCAGTGTGGCTGTGTTCGTCGCCTCGAAAACCCTCAATCCGCGATACTCCATCCCGGACGAGTTGATCGCGAGGTACGTCCCCGACAGAGACGCGACGACCTTCGACGAGCTGTTTCGTCGCTCGGAGCTGTTCCTCATCAACAGGGAGATAATCTGTCTCGACTACCCGCGGCTGTACACCCCGCATTACCAGTTCATCGGCGGCTTCGGAGTGCGTTCTTCTCATCCGCTGCCGGAAGACCTCGAGCGGTTCGTGCAAGGCTCTGGCGAAGCCGGCGTCATAGTGCTCACGTTCGGCTCGGCCGTGCGCAGGTTGACGCCAGAGATCGTCGCAAAGCTGTTCGCCGGACTGCGGTCAGTGAAACAGAGAGTGGTGATGAGGCTTGCGGGGCAAGCGACCGATGTTCCGGCGAATGTTTGGCTCTCCGAATGGTTGCCGCAGAACGACCTACTCGGTCACGCGAAGACGGTGCTCTTCATCACACATGGCGGCGTGAATGGTCAGCTGGAGGCGCTCTACCACGGCGTGCCGTTGCTCACCATGCCGCTGTTCGGAGACCAGAAGTACAACGGCAAAGTGGCGCAGGACAAAGGCTTCGGCCTCACTCTCGACCCGTATAACTTCACCGCCGAAGAACTGACAGACACCATCAATAGCATGCTGGGCGTTGACGCGAGATATCGTCAGACTATCGCGAGATGTTCGGCGATCGTCCGTAGCTTCCCATCGGCGCAGGAGAGGTTCGTGTTCTGGGTGGATCACATTCTCCGCTTCGGTGGAGCGCATCTCAGACCGACCTTCGTTGACTTGCCGATGTGGAAACTCTTCCTGCTCGACATCGTAGCCTTTGTTCTCGTCCTTCTCGTCTCAGTTGTGTTGATGTGTCGCTGCTGTTGTCGCTGCGTGAAGCGACGTTGTCGACGGACACACTCCAAGACGAAGAAGGAGTAGAGTGTTACTCACTGTCCGTAAACGAGCACGATTAAAGTTACTTTACAGTTACTGTACACTAAAGCTACGCAAAATATTGGCTTGAACGTGAGGTAATAAGTGACTGGTCGATGTTTCTTTCTCTCTGTTCTCTCTCTTTCTCTCCCTCACCCGCCCTCCCTCTCCCTCTCTCGTTCTCTCTCTCTCTCTCTCTCTCTCTCTCTCTCGCTCTCTCTGTCTTGCTCTTGCTCTTGCTCTTGCTCTTGCTCTGTTTCTCTGTTTCTCTGCGTCTCTGCGTCTCTGCGTCTCTGCGTCTCTGCGTCTCTGCGTCTCTGCGTCTCTGCGTCTCTGCGTCTCTGCGTCTCTGCGTCTCTGCGTCTCTGCGTCTCTGCGTCTCTGCGTCTCTGCGTGTGTCTGCGTCTGCGTCTGCGTCTGCGTCTGCGTCTGCGTCTGCGTCTGCGTCTGCGTCTGCGTCTGCGTCTGCGTCTGCTGTCTGCGTCTGCGTCTGCGTCTGTCTGTCTGTCTGTCTGTCTGTCTGTCTGTCTGTCTGTCTGTCTGTCTGTCTGTCTGTCTGTCTGTCTGTCTGTCTGTCTGTCTGTCTGTCTGTCTGTCTGTCTGTCTGTCTGTCTGTCTGTCTGTCTGTCTGTCTGTCTGTCTGTCTGTCTGTCTGTCTGTCTGTCTGTCTCTTCTGTCTCTCTCTCTTCTTCTTCTTCTCTCTCTCTCTCTCTCTCTCTCTCTCTCTCTCTCTCTCTCTCTCTCTCTCTCTCTCTCTCTCTCTCTCTCTCTTCTATCTCATCTCTCTCGCCTTCCTCTTCCCCTTCCCTCGCTCTTCCCTCTTCGCCTTCCTCGTTGCTCTCGTGCGCCGTGCGCCGTGCGCCGTGCGCCGTGCGCCGTGCGCCGTGCGCCGTGCGCCGTGCGCCGTGCGCCGTGCGCCGTGCGCCGTGCGCCGTGCGCCGGCGCAGGGGCAGGGGAGGGAGAGGAGAGGAGGGAGGGGAGAGGGAGAGGAGAGGAGAGGAGAGGGAGAGGGAGAGGGAGAGGGAGAGGGAGAGGGAGAGGGAGAGGGAGATAAAGAGATACAGGAGGAGAGAAAAAGAGAGAAAATAGAGAAAGAAACATCAACCAGTCACTTATGATTTAATGTTCAAGCCAAGATTTTGCGTAGCTTTAATCTACAGTAACTGTAAAGTAACTTTAATCGTGCTCGTTTACGGACAGTGAGTAACACTCTACTCCTTCTTCGTCTTGGAGTGTGTCCGTCGACAACGTCGCTTCACGCAGCGACAGCAGCAGCGACACATCAACACAACTGAGACGAGAAGGACGAGAACAAAGGCTACGATGTCGAGCAGGAAGAGTTTCCACATCGGTAAGTCAACGAAGGTCGGTCTGAGATGCGCTCCACCGAAGCGGAGAATGTGATCCACCCAGAACACGAACTTCTCCTGCGCCGACGGGAAGCTACGGACGATCGCCGAACATCTCGCGATAGTCTGACGATATCTCGCGTCAACGCCCAGCATGCTATTGATGGTGTCTGTCAGTTCTTCGGCGGTGAAGTTATACGGGTCGAGAGTGAGGCCGAAGCCTTTGTCCTGCGCCACTTTGCCGTTGTACTTCTGGTCTCCGAACAGCGGCATGGTGAGCAACGGCACGCCGTGGTAGAGCGCCTCCAGCTGACCATTCACGCCGCCATGTGTGATGAAGAGCACCGTCTTCGCGTGACCGAGTAGGTCGTTCTGCGGCAACCATTCGGAGAGCCAAACATTCGCCGGAACATCGGTCGCTTGCCCCGCAAGCCTCATCACCACTCTCTGTTTCACTGACCGCAGTCCGACGAACAGCTTTGCGACGATCTCTGGCGTCAACCTGCGCACGGCCGAGCCGAACGTGAGCACTATGACGCCGGCTTCGCCAGAGCCTTGCACGAACCGCTCGAGGTCTTCCGGCAGCGGACGAGAAGACCGCACTCCGAAGCCGCCGATGAACTGGTAATGCGGCGTGTACAGCCGCGGGTAGTCGAGACAGATTATCTCCCTGTTGACGAGGAACAGCTCCGAGCGACGAAACAGCTCGTCGAAGGTCGTCGCGTCTCTGTCGGGGACGTACCTCGCGATCAACTCGTCCGAGATGGAGTATCGCGGATGGAGGGTTTTCGAGGCGACGAACACAGCCACACTGGCCAACCGCTCGAGGAACGACGGGTCTTTAGAGAGACTGGTCAAGCCCACCATGCCCTCCCCGGCTGGTGACGTCGGGATGCCGGCAGACCAGCCGTCATGTTGCGGCGTCAGTGTCACGTACGGCACACCCAGGCGGTACGGGATCATGTACCCGCACCGGAAGTAGTCCATGCCGTCGACGATTACCAGGTCGAACTTGGCGTCTTCCAGTTCGCGCATGAGAGACCGGTTCTCGAAGACGTTGACGCACCATTCCGTCGTCCACTCGGTTAACACCGTGAGAAGATTTCGTAGCACCAGAAGTCTGTAAGGAGACGTCTGTTCGCTGAAGAGAAGAGATTCGATTTCGAAGTCTGCGGGGTTGATTCTGTGAGACTGTGTGAAGTAGGCAAAGTTCCTTTTGATCATATTCGCTGCGTGCATCGGTTCGACCTGGTACACAGAAAATTAAGTAAATTGGAACCGGGCTAACGTTTCTGGAGTGGCGTCGTTTCACGTATATAGACGACCAGATATGTTGACCCACAACAATATAAATATACGCTGTTTGGTGGATATACAAATGGTCTGTCCGCAATGACACAGGCACAGAGTCACACGGTTTACACAGGAATGTATAAAACATGAGTTCTTCAGATATATATATATATATATATATATATATATATATATTTATATATATATATATATATATATATATTATATATATATATATATATATATGTATATATATATATATATATATATATATATAATGATATATATATATGTATATTATATATATATATATATATATATATATATATATATAATAGTACCTATATAATAGTATATACATATATATATTATATATATAATAATATTATGTATATTCAAGTTGTATAAATGTCCCTCATAATTTGATCACCGTTTTAGCAGTTATTAACATAATCAATCGTTGCACTCTAGAACTTTGCTATTACGATCATATTAGGACCTAAATAAAAGTGGCCTAGATCGAGGTGAGCGTATTTTGTAATTATCACAGGGTGATCTCTGTTACGATGTGTTTCTATTAGAGAGGTCACCGTAAAATGAGGTTCGAACATGTTATTGTTTACGTACGAGCAGGTAGACTTCGTGGCCGGCCTTCTTCAGGACTTCGCCCCCCTCCATGAAGTACATCACAGTAGCACGGTGGACAGACGGAAGCATGAGGATGCGACTACCACTGGTGACGTCACATATGACCAGACCAATCAGCGCCGTTGTCAAGACCGCCATGTTCAGCGCCATCTTATCAGAACGAGTCTGTTAAGAAACGTACACAAAAAGAATGTGACGCTTCAAACATTCACAAATAAGATATATGTGGATTAGCATCTTTAGAGAACGTTCGTGGTATATAATAGGCAGCAGCAGCAGCAACAACAACAACAACAGAGGCAACAACAATAGCAGCAGTGGCAGCCGCTGCTGCAGTAGTAGCAGCACAACAGCAATAACAAAAAGAGCTAACAACTAACAGTAGAACATTTTATTTTCTTCCTCTTGTTACTTCTGCTGCAGATGAACACCTCAGTCTCCTTCCTCCTCCTCCTCTCCTCTCACTACTACTACTACTACTACTGCTGCTACTGCTGCTGCTGCTGCTGCTGCTGCTGCTACTGCTACTGCTGCTGCTGCTGCTGCTACTGCTACTGCTACTGCTACTGCTGCCGCTGGCTGCTGCTGCTCGCTGCCTACTGCACAGTAAGCTCGCACACTAGCACGCGCACGCATGCGATGCACTGCTGCTGCTACTGCTGCTGCTACGCTAGCTACACACATGACGCAGCAGCAGCAACGGCTGCAGCAACGCTACGCACTGCAACACTACAGCGCTCATAGCTCGCCTACATGCTGCTGCTGCAACACTGCTGCTGCTAGCTACTGCTGACTGCTGCTACTAGCTGCTGCTGCTGCTCTCACCGTCTAGCTCTGGTGCTGCTGCTGGCGCTGCTGCTGCTGCTGCTGCTGCTGCTGCTGCTGCTGCTGCGCTGCTAATCGGTTCTGGCACGTGCTGCTCGGCTTGTCTGGCTGCTGCTGTGCTGCTGACAGCGCTCTGCGCATAGTCTGACAGTCGCTAGCCATCACACAGCTACTAGACTACAGCGCGCGACGCTAAGCTGCTGCTGGCTGGCGCTGCTGCTGCTGCTGCTGCCTGGCTGCTGCTGCTGCTGCTGCTGCTGCTGCTGGCACTGCTGCCACGCCGCTGCTGCTGCTGCTGCTGCTGCGCTGCTGCTGCTGCTGCTGCTGCTGCTGCTGCTCTAGCTCATACTACCATCACCACTACTACTACTAGGGGCTGGGGCTGCTGCGGCTACTGTGGCTGTGGCTGTTGCACCACCCCTTACGGCGTGAATCGGTTTTGATCACAGTGTCATGTCGGCTTGTCGGGTTTATTTTTATACATGGCTCGACGCTAAGGTCTGATGTCCGTAGTCCATAAAACACACTACTAGAACTATAGGGGAAAGATTAATGATCTAACTCTGTGGTGTAGTTTTACACTTGCTGCAATTCGTGCTCTTGTCACTGTGAATGTGGGTCAACGTCACTGCATCCATTACCAGTCAATGGCTGGTCAGTCGTACATTTTATGGACACTCGCGGATTTTGTTATCGCAATACCCGCACATACATTGTGCGTGGGTGCGTTAGGGTACACCGTGTTTTGTATACACATAGAGCAAAGTAACTGAACCATTGCCTGGCCACATGTCTACTCACGCGCGCTGTCGATGCTTCAGTAGGTCGGACCGTGGTCGATCAAGACGTACTCTGGGGTCTCTCTGGTTGAAACGAGCAGGTCACATTCCGTTCAGCGTAAACAAAACGTCGTTCGCTGCATAGTGTCATTTGCATTGGTAATAGGTGTCGCCGCCGGGGAGGGCGATTTGGGTCGTCTCTAGCCTCGAGACTAGGCCGTGTCGGGGTGGGGGGTGCGGGGGGGCGGGGGGTTAGGGGCGCTAAGTCAACTCATGAGGTGAAGATGCTGTAGATAATATCAGATAATATTTTGCCTCAAAAATGTTTAGGAACGGGGGCCGGCGCCGTCGGCGTCATCTCCTCCCGACAGCTCGTCACACAGATGGTCCCCAGAATCTCTGTCTCTCTGTACATGGCGTGGGTCTGACAGCGAGTATGGTCCTCGGTTTGGGTCCTTCATTGTCTAGTATCTACCATTTTACAGGGACATTTTGTTGAACACACACACACGCACACGCACACGCACACGCACACGCACACGCACACGCACACGCACACGCACACGCACACGCACACGCACACGCACACGCACACGCACACGCACACGCACACGCACCACGCACGCACGCACACACACACACACACACACACAC
>JAODUO010000492.1:107500-115000 GCA_025642075.2 Ridgeia piscesae
TCTACTCCTTCTTCGCCTTGGAGTGTGTCCGTCGACAACGTCGCTTCACGCAGCGGCAGCAGCAGCGACACATCAACACAACTGAGACGAGAAGGACGAGAACAAAGGCTACGATGTCGAGCAGGAAGAGTTTCCACATCGGCAAGTCAACGAAGGTCGGTCTGAGATGCGCTCCACCGAAGCGGAGAATGTGATCCACCCAGAACACGAACCTCTCCTGCGCCGACGGGAAGCTACGGACGATCGCCGAACATCTCGCGAGAATCTGACGATATCTCGCGTCAACGCCCAGCATGTTATTGACGGTGTCTGTCAGTTCTTCGGCGGTGAAGTTATACGGGTCGAGAGTGAGGCCGAAGCCTTTGTCCTGCGCCACTTTGCCGTTGTACTTCTGGTCTCCGAACAGCGGCATGGTGAGCAACGGCACGCCGTGGTAGAGCGCCTCCAGCTGACCATTCACGCCGCCATGTGTGATGAAGAGCACCGTCTTCGCGTGACCGAGTAGGTCGTTCTGCGGCAACCATTCGGAGAGCCAAACATTCGCCGGAACATCGGTCGCTTGCCCCGCAAGCCTCATCACCACTCTCTGTTTCACTGACCGCAGTCCGGCGAACAGCTTTGCGACGATCTCTGGCGTCAACCTGCGCACGGCCGAGCCGAACGTGAGCACTATGACGCCGGCCTCGCCAGAGCCTTGCACGAACCGCTCGAGGTCTTCCGGCAGCGGACGAGAAGAACGCACTCCGAAGCCGCCGATGAACTGGTAATGCGGCGTGTACAGCCGCGGGTAGTCGAGACAGATTATCTCCCTGTTGATGAGGAACAGCTCCGAGCGACGAAACAGCTCGTCGAAGGTCGTCGCTTCTCTATCGGGTACGTACCTCGCGATCAACTCGTCCGGGACAGAGTACCGCGGATTGAGGGTGCTCCCCGCAACGTACACAGCCACACTGGCCAGCCGCTCGAGGAACGACGGGTCTTTAGAGAGACTGGTCAAGCCCATCATGCCCTCCCCGGCTGGTGACGTCGGGATGCCGGCAGACCAGCCGTCATGTCGCGGCGTCAGTGTCACGTACGGCACACCCAGGCGGTACGGGATCATGTACCCGCACCGGAAGATGTCCATGCCGTCGACGATTACAAGGTCGAATGTGGCGTCTTCTAGGTCGCGCACGAGAGACTGGTTCTCGAACAAGTTGATGCACCAATCCGTCGTCAACTCTGTCACCTTCATGAGAAGACTTCGTAGCGCCAGAAGTTTGTACGGAGACGTCTGCGCGCTGAAGAGAAGAGACTCGATGTCTACCGTATCGGGGTTGACTCTGTGAGATTGTTTGAAGTACGTGAAGTTTCTTTTGATCATCGTCTCCTCGTACATCGGATCCACCTGGCACACAGAAATTCAGTAAACGAAAACCGCGCTTAGGTATCTGAATGACAATGGTGTGAATGGTGTGCTTGTGAGAGAATCATTTTCGACATTTACTGAAATATATTTAGAACTATCGTAACATTTAAATCGGTCTTTAATTGGTAAATACATGTTTTTCAACAGATATGTGTACTAAAACACATCACACTTAAGCGACATATCGCACGTGTCCATCAACAGTTCGGAAATACATTAATTTATATTTTTACGCGATTCATCGTAATGACATCATAATCGGCTGAAAATTTGCATTACTCATGCACGTACGCACGCACGCACGCACGCGCGGGCACACATACACACACACACACACACATATATATATATATATATATATATATATATATATATATATATAATATATATATATATATTATATATATATATATATATATATATATATATATATATATAATATATATATTAAATAATGCATTTAGCCTCTCTAATTACTATCTCTTTCGATATTGTTATTCATTTGTACTGGTGCAGCCAACTGTTAGAATCAACTCGATATCCAGGACTTCCTCACATGTGCTTTGTATTGGTGGTTTCTGTATATATTTAGAGAAGCAAATGTGTTGACCCACAACAAGACAACACGCTACGTATTTGTATCTCATCAGTGAATGAATTTACTCACTCTCCCTATTGTTTCTAAATAGGAATATAACGATCTAGCGACTAGCATCTCTTCCAGATGTGTTTCACTTATTAAATCTTGTCTGGTGTTGATTCTACCGAGGCGTGGGTTTGGTACGTGTACCCTACACCATGGCCGGAAGTGCGTTAATCCATTTGTAATTCGGCCCACTTGGTTCGATCGTGATCGTTGGAGCCGGCGTGTTCAAAGGGAACGAATTTATTCGAGGGAATGGTTTTAATTGGCCATCGTATCTAAGACGTATGACGTATTGGCGATGGCAGTAACAAAAAGAGAAGGACAGGTTTGCGAAAGTAACTGGATAGGAAGAGTCGCTGGAGTGAAGGAGCTGGTAAGAGAAGAATGGAGAAAGTGAGAGTGGCGGTTGGAGAGAAGGACGGTTTTACAGAGAAATTCGTAAGGAGGAGTTTGAAATGGGTCGGTCGTGTGGAAAGAATGGGAGATAAAAAATTGCAACTAGATCAGATGGTCAGAAAGTGGAGGGGGAAAGAAGGCGAGAAATACTGAGAGTGCGATGGGATGACTGCGTTGAGAGAGATCTGGAAAGAGTGGGAGGAGAATGGAGAACAACAGCAAAATATAGACGGAGTTGCAGACTGTACGCAGTGACAGAAACGTGAGGGAAAAAACGAAGAAAACGACAATGGTAACCATGGCCACCATCACCCCTGATGACAGAGATACAAAGAAGAGAACAATAGCCTCACGAACTCACGTTGTCGCGATTGGCCCAAACCAAAAAACGCCTAATTGTAAAGATCGTGCTCACAGAAATTCAGACAACCTGCATAATGCTGTTTTATAGGGTATTCTTTGATAGACAACTGGTGTAACGGTCTGCAACGTCGAGCAGTCCAGAACGTCGTTCTACTTCCGTTTTTAATCGTTTTATGCATACTGCGCTTGACCAGTACATGCCAAAAGTTAGCGGTTCATGTCTAAAGTTAGCGAGACGTTTCGGCCCGCAGCTAGCCAGTCTGGAATGTATATCCGGTCCAGGATGTCGTTCCACCTCGTTTTGAGTGTTGAAAGTAACTGGATAAGAAGAGTCGCTGGAGTGAAGGAGCTGATAAGAGAAGAATGGAGAAACTGAGAGTGGCGGTTGGAGAGAAGGAACGTTTTAAGGAGATATTCGTAAGGAGGATGTTGAAATGGGTCGGTTGTGTGGAAAGAATGGGAGATGAAAAATTGGCAACGAGATCAGATGGTCAGAAAGTGGAGGGGAAATTACGCGAGGAAGAAGGAGAATGCGATGGGGGACTGCGTTAAGAGAGATCTGGAAAGAGTGGGAGAAGAATGGAGAACAACAGCGAAAGGTAGAATTAAGCAGTTGGAGACTGTTAATAGTGAACGTAGTGAGAGTCACGTGAGGAAATAAAAAACGAAGAAAATGACGATGGTAACCATGGCCACCGTCATCCCTGATGACAGAGATACAAAGAAGAGAACAATAGCCTCACGAACTGGATAAGGAGCCAACCAAGAAATATACGTTGTTTGGGATATATGCAAATGGTTTGTCCGGAACAAGGCACGCACACAGTTCAACTGCTTAAATATGAATGGATCCACCATCAGGTTCATCAACTATTTATAAATTATGCAAATGTCCTCTCGTAATTCGAACACGATTTTAGCAGTTATTAACATTGTCAGTGGTGTCACTATGGAACCTTGCTATTAAGGTCACGCTAAGGACTGGAAAAAGGTGTCCTGAATCGAGGAGATCGTATTAACGAGATTGATTGTGTGTAGTTTAGTAATAACCATGTGGAATGCTCACATGGCGGCCTTAATTGCGAGGTGACTTTATTACCCAGGTGACTGTAAATCGAACATGTTATTGTTTACGTACGAGCAGGTACACTTCATGGCCAGCCTTCTTCAGTGCTTCGCCCCCCTCCATGAAGTACATCACAGTACTGCGGTGGAGAGATGGAAGCATGAGGATGCGGCTACCACTGGTGACGTCACATATGACCAGACCAATCAGCGCCGTTGTCAAGACGGCCATGTTCGACACCATTTTGTCTGGACGAGTCTGTTAACAAATGAACACATGTGGATTATAATTTTAAGCAAAACGTTCGTGGTATATAATAGGCAGCAACAACAGCAGCAGCAGCAAAATGAGACAGCAGCAACAACAATAACAGCAAAAAGAACAAACAACACAACTAACAGTAAAATATTCATTTTCTTCCTGCTACTGCTGCTGCATGTGACAACCTAAGCCTCCGTCCTCCGTCTCATCGTCCGCCTACTACTACTACTACTACTGCTGCTGCTGCTGATGCTGCTGCTGCTGCTGTAGTAGTAGTAGTATTAGTAGTAGTAGTAGTAGTAGTAGTAGTAGTAGTAGTAGTAGTAGTAGTAGTAGTAGTAGTAGAAGTAGTAGTAGTAATAGTAGTACACCTGGCGAGCGAGCGAGCGAGCGGCCTATATCCCCACTCACGCGTGAATCAGTGTTCATCACAATGTCACACAGGCTTGTCATGTCTATTTTTAGACATGACCCCAGGCCAACGTCTGATGTGTGTAGTACTATTACACTGTACTGCACCGTGCACTGTGACACTCTTTTCATTGCAAATGTGGATCGACGACACAGTATCGATTAACTGCAGTGTATCTATAGTTATGAGAATCCATAATCATTATAGGACTTTGATCAGGGCAGTATTGGTTGAGTTTATATAATGGTGACGAAGATAATTATGACACTCGGTAAACTGGCCACTGGGGCTTGCCCAACAGTCACTGGCTATTCAGTCGTGCATCTAATAGACACTCGAGGAGCATATCATGACACCCGCACCACGCATTGCGTGTAAGAGTGGCGTCATACATATAGAGCAACTAGGTTATACTGAAACAGCGCCACGTTACATATCTACTCACGAGCGCTGTCGATGCTTCAGCAGGTCGGGCCGCGGTCGGCCAAGACGTGCTGTACTTTGATGTCTCTCCGTGCTAAATGATCAGGTCAGATTCCGCTCAGCGTAAACATGTCCCCTCGTTAACGCAAATAGGGCGTGCAAGTGGGTCCCGATACATGGCGTGACTCCGCGCGACTCGAGCTTATTGGGGACTAAGCGAGACTAATTGGGGACTGGACACAAGAATAATATTCTAACGGTGGATGACAGTTGTAGCTTCCGACTGATGAATACTAGGAAAATCAGTTCATAAATATCTTGTGTTATACCTTTCTTATCTTAAATGTCCGATTTAATTTACTTTTGTATGCTGATGATTCAGCCCTTTTAGTCTCGGGTAAAGACACCCAACTGATTCAAGAAAGTCTTTCTCCAGAACTCGAGGCAGCCAGAGAGTGGCTAATCAATAACAAATTGTCCCTCCATCTAGGGAAAACGGAGTCAATTCTATTTGGGTCGAAACGTAAACTTAACACCTGTAGTTCCATCCAGGTGAGATGTGCTGGTACGACATTGGCAAGTCAAACCCATGTTAAATACCTAGGCATAGACCTAGTTCAGCCATTTTCCATACAAAGTGTTCAGAACATGAGGCGATTTAAATGTCTACTGAAGCAGTTTTTGTTCAGTTGTCTTAATGATCAGGAAGCCAGCTCATTTATTTATTATTAATCATAACTGATGACGTAATTTATATTTTTTACTTTTATTATTTATTAGATTTATTTATGATTTTTTGTAATAAATAACAAGGTTTTACAAATCAGGAGATATTTCCATACTTTTTTTATATTGTAATTATCAATGTCATTTACATATATTAGTAATTATTTATATCACTTATTTATTATGGTTGTTTTAGTATGTTATATTTGTCATTTCTATCAATGTCTGTCATGTGTATGTCAAGGACCACAATGGAAATAAGTGCGTGCACTTTTTATGTTATCCGAATATTTAAATGTACCTTGTATTTATATATTATGCATATGTGTACAATGTTTTACATTTTATATTAAATAAATCAATCAATAAATCAATAATATTGAGTTTACGACACTATCATAGACATATAGCGATTTACGAAGTGCAGACAATAGACACGATTTTAGGCCGTATGTGTCTCTTACGGAATTTGCATTTTACATTGCTGTACGTTGTGGTTTCGACAAGCACTTATATCTGACAAGTTGTCTAAATGCATATAATCATAACACATGCATACGTTTGGCCCAAACAAGTTGTACTGCGCGAAAACTGGCATCTTCATTATTAATCAAGATCGCCAAATACAAGTACTTGCCGCTATTGCCATGGCAACCACCATAACAATCGATTTGAATTCATGATTTCCGTGATCATTGTCACCCGCAAAGTGTTCCACTGCTTCTGCTTGTAATAATCCTTCGGACAATATAACTGAAATACTCTAGTTCGGAATAGTTCGATTATTACGACCAAAAACAAAACAAAGTCCTATATGTTAACATGGAGTATAATATGGACCTCATGCCCCCAACTGCCCCCAGCCTCGTTTTCGCGCGCGAGACTTGCCCGCCCTATACGTCGTTCGCTGCATAGTGGAGGTCGACAGGACACTGGTAGAGCTAATAGAACTCGGAACCGTGGGGGGGGGGGTTGGCGGTCGTGGCATCATGGGGGGACGGCTCAAAAACATTAATTGAGGAGACGCTATAAATTAAATTTTGCCCCGAAATGTTTATGGAAATGGGTGCGTTTTGTGCGTAATTTGACGTCGCCAGGTAGCATAGATGTACACACAAGGCAACTGTCCTCTGGGCTCTGGCATGTCTTCTGGGCCTATGTGTATCACATCACTATTACGTTTGTACATTAGTATACAAGTAAAAAATTTGTTCAGTTGATAAATGATTTTTATGGCAATATATGAATTTTATATAAATATATTGTTGGGCTCTTCTCCATACTGTGTTACAATAGGTAATAAAAGGGTATATAAAGGTGTAATATAGGTTAATCAAAGTGTTTCTGTTAACTTTCCAGAAAATGCCTACACTCTTAGATAGTTTTACAAATATATTTGATCTGTTCATTCGAATAGATTTTATTATCTATTCTCACTCCCAGAAATTGGGTGTGGTTAACAGTGTCCATTTGAATCACATCTATATAAATGCTGTTGATTCGGTTTCTTATACAAGCAATATTGCTAAATGTCATTGAGCATTGCGATGGTTTATTAACGTTAAGCCAAAGTGAAGGTTTTTGTATTTCAAAATTTAGGGAAGGATGATCATATTTGTGTGCATAGTTAACCAGCACACCATATCAAGAGAGTAAAATAAAAGTAAATTCTTATCGTGCGCGGTTTCCGGTCGGCGGGTTTGCTTATTCACTCATCGGGACTGCTTGTTCAGTATTGCTTCACTTTATTCCATGGCGGAACAGCGAATCGGTTTTTCTGCAGTTTCTATTTGAAAACT
>JAODUO010000492.1:120000-130000 GCA_025642075.2 Ridgeia piscesae
CGTTACCTCAACCCAATCAGAGCACTACCATAAAGGGATCGCCGTCGTGGTGTTGCAGTGTTGACGATAGAGTTCAGCGGCAAGGCGTCCGTGCGACTGGCCGGCAACAGCCTTCTGTTCCGTCGGACCTCGACCCCGCAACATGTCGACGACGAGCACTACATGAACCAGTGTCTGTGTCTCTACTCACGAGGTACGTGTAATCGTAAATACACATGCTCTCTCGCTCTCTCTCTCTCTCCTCTCTCTCTCTCGCTCTCTCTCGCTCGCTGCTCTCTCTCTCCGCTCTCTCTCTCTCGCTCTCTCTCTCTCTCTCTCTCTTCCTCTCTCTCTCTCTCTCTCTCTCTCTCTCTCTCTCTCTCTCTCTCTCTCTCTCTCTCTCTCTCTCTCTCTCTCTCTCTCTCTCTCTCTCTCTCTCTCTCTCTCTCTCTCTCTCTCTCTCTCTCTCTCTCTCTCTCTCTCTCTCTCTCTCTCTCTCTCTCTCTCTCTCTCTCTCTCTCTCTCTCTCTCTCTCTCTCTCTCTCTCTCTCTCTCTCTCTCTCTCTCTCTCTCTCTCTCTCTCTCTCTCTCTCTCTCTCTTTTCTCTCTCTCTCTCTCTCTCTCTCTCTCTCTCTCTCTCTCTCTCTCTCTCTCTTCTCTCTCTCTCTCTCTCTCTCTCTCTCTCTCTCTCTCTCTCTCTCTCTCTCTCTCTCTCTCTCTCTCTCTCTCTCTCTCTCTCTCTCTCTCTCTCTCTCTCTCTCTCTCTCTCTCTCTCTCTCTCTCTCTCTCTCTCTCTCTCTCTCTCTCTCTCTCTCTCTCTCTCTCTCTCTCTCTCTCTCTCTCTCTCTCTCTCTCTCTCTCTCTCTCTCTCTCTCTCTCTCTCTCTCTCTCTCTCTCTCTCTCTCTCTCTCTCTCTCTCTCTCTCTCTCTCTCTCTCTCTCTCTCTCTCTCTCTCTCTCTCTCTCTCTCTCTCTCTCTCTCTCTCTCTCTCTCTCTCTCTGTTTGTGTCTCTGTATATATATATATATATATATATATATATATATATATATATATATATTTGTCACTACAGCAATCATATAGTCTTGATGATATAGTATGCTTTTAAACTGATAGTATTTCTTGCTTGTCATTGGTATAGTTGCTATCATATCCTGTATTATCATAATCATCACCATCATCACCGCTGTCGTCGCCCTAATGTATTACGACCGCGTATCTGTGCCAGCGAACAACGGAAGTGAACAAATGATGGTGTCGGCGGGTCATCACGTCTACCCCTTCCTTGTTCAACTCCCCACCGATCTCCCGTCGACCCTCACGGCCGGACATGGCGTCATCGAGTACCGCGCCAAGGCCATCCTCGTGCGTCCATGGCAACCGCGCGAGGTCACCAAGAAGTCGTTCTCTGTCACCAGTGTCGTCAGTCTGGCCACACTACCGGGGTCTATGGTACGTTACGGGGTTCTTAAAGTTATAATAATAATAATAATAATAATAATAATAATAATAATAATAATAATAATAATAATAATAATAATAATAATAATAATAATAATAATAATAATAATAGTAATAATAGTAATAATAACAATAATAACAATAATAACAATAATAACAATAATAACAATAATAACAATAATAACAATAATAACAATAATAACAACACCAACAACACCAACAACACCAACAACAACAATAACAACAATAACAACAATACCAACAACAACAACAACAACAACAACAACAACAACAACAGCAATAACAACAATAACAACAATAACAACAACAACAACAACAACAACAACTACAACAACTACAACAACTACAACAACTACAACAACTACAACAACTACAACAACTACAACAACTACAACAACTACAACAACTACAACAACTACAACAACTACAACAACTACAACAACTACAACAACTACAACAACTACAACAACTGCAACAACTGCAACAACTGCAACAACTGCAACAACTGCAACAATTACAACAATTACAACAATTACAACAATTACAACAATTACAACAATTACAACAATTACAACAATTACAACAATTACAACAATTACAACAATTACAACAATTACAACAATTACAACAATTACAACAATTACAACAATTACAACAATTACAACAATTACAACAATTACAACAATTACAACAATTACAACAATTACAATAGTAATAGTAATAGTAATAGTAATAGTAATAGTAATAGTAATAGTAATAGTAATAGTAATAGTAATAGTAATAGTAATAGTAATAGTAATAGTAATAGTAATAGTAATAGTAATAGTAATATAGCTTTATTTGCCATTTCAACATGCAAGTACATTTCATGTTAAATAGGAATGTGTTCTGACGCTTGAGTCACGTAGCGCCTATATCTATTGTGTTAAGTCAATAACTATATATATATATATATATATATATATATATATATATTATGTGTGTGTCTGTGTGTGTTGTGTGTGTTGTGTGTGTGTGTGTGTGTGTGTGTGTGTGTGTGTGTGTGTGTGTGTGTGTGTGTGTGTGTGTGTGTGTGTGTGTGTGTGTGTGTGTGTGTGTGTGTGTGTGTGTGTGTGTGTGTGTGTGTGTGTGTGTGTGTGTGTGTGTGTGTGTGTGTGTGTGTGTGTGTGTGTGTCCTTTAAAGTTATAGCAACCTATTTAAAAAAGTATTATATTAGCCAATAAATAAATACATATAATAATAATGTATAAAATGTCATTTAAAATAAACATTGCAATTATATATATAATTATTATATTAAAGCTAAGATTTCATAAAAGAAGATTTCTTGTTCAGCGCTATCGGTCCGCTTTTTTAGTACAGGTACACCTACGAGGCGGTTATCCAGTAACTACCGTCATGAGGCCTCGTTGTCGGTGGAATACCAACTTTATCAGGAACACTGCCCATATTTAGAAACAACTTCCGCCGTGTTCCTCGTAGCGAGGTTCCGCCCTATCGAAGTTTGACCTGAACGTGTAGATGCACCCGTAGGTTGATTAAAATTAAACGTGCACCGAAAACGTTTTCTCAAATGATACTGAATGTTGTTAGTTTACTATTTACTATTGTATATATATATATATATATATATATATATATATATATATATATATATATACATATATATACACACATATATATATATATATATATATATATATATATATATATATATATATATATATATGTTATATATATATATATATATAACAGCGGTAAATTACCCAAAGCAAGGAGTTTTTCAGCTTAGACAGTAAGCCTACCTTGCTAGCCTGCCATATTGCTTGCAAAATGCTCCCATAATGATAACAGAACACAGTGATGTACTTTCAAACGATGTCGCTGTTACCGCTGTGTGTATTCTTTGATGAAGTGACCGATGGTTTATCATCACCCACAACCTGTGTCGTGACTGTCAACGTCGCTGCTTTATTACCGCATCGCCGTTGACACCGTCAGCACGACTGACCAATCACAGCTGTTTTATTTACCGTCGCCTAGCAACCGCTGCATTGCCGGAAGTCGAAGCAGATGGGGTTGTCGTGTTGTGCGTCTGGCACGGTGTCCGTGCTGTGGCGACTAGACCGGATGGGGTATATCTGCGGAGACATGGTCCGCATCAACGGGGAGATCGAGAACAACAGCCGCATTCGCGTCTCCATGTCGTACGCCGCCCTCGTCCAGGTACGGACACAATCACGTCTCACGAGGTCGGAATGTTCACTCACAAGATGTATTTGTTTGTTTGTGTTGGTTCGACCCAATCACCACTACCACATTAACAGGTGGCATTAGCCTCGATTACACAGGCTCTGTGAGGTGACAGCACGTTTTAACCCCTCACTTCCGCCTGGGATATTAATGCTCTGCCAATGTTGTCACCAACCCGGCCATATCCCAGTATAGGGTAGAGACGCTGATTGGCTCTGTGGCCAACTATAAAATATAAACTAAGATAAAGATGTACTTTTATAAGATAATACTATACTATTAAAACTGTTCGACATAGAACTTATATTAACACAAAAATAAACAGAACAAAATACAGTTGTTTATGAAACAGGAATTATGGCGGATTAGCCACGATTACCCAGACTCCATCATGTTGTACGGTTCTCATATCTGCCAAGGCATCAGTTTACGTAAAGATAGTGTTCCACCCACAGGTTGTCAGCAGTGAAGAACATCTGTCCCCCAATCTTCCGATGTTCAACCAGACAGGACAGTGTTGTCGAGATTCATGCACAAATATCCACTAATACCACCTAATTTTTGTACGAATTTCATTCCAACATTGATGAACTGCTGAGCCTGAAGAAATGTCTAGAATCTCTCCGTTTTCGAAACTCGAAAGTTGGCACGTACATGTCTTCTCTGGTGCTGTTAACGTCGTGTATTGACTAAAACCAGGGCGTCATTTCCAAGATCCCGACCGAAACTGCAATGAAATGAATTCTTGTAACACTGTTTAATGTTTGTCGACATTGTGTAGACCCGACTTCCACAGTTGTATTCACAGAGCTGTTGTTTTCTATTTGTTGTCTAGCACATACGGTACTTCCGCGGAAATGGCTCGTCACTGCACGAACGCAAGCGCATAGCGGCCATACAGAAAGGGGAAGTACTTCCGGGTAACATCGGGTTTTGGCGGGAAGAGCTTGAGGTGCCAAGAACGCCACCGACCGGGTTGAAGGGATGCCGCTTAATGGACCTATGGTATACGCTCAATGTACGTGTCTAGTGGTTGGTTCTTGTTGGCACAGCACCTACTGTTGCTGTTGTTGCATTCATTCGTTCGTTTATAGATCATTCTGGCGTTCGTTCGTTCGTTCGTTCGTTCGTTCGTTCGTTCGTTCGTTCGTTCGTTCGTTCGTTCGTTCGTTCGTTCGTTCGTTCGTTCGTTCGTTCGTTCGTTCGTTCGTTCGTTCGTTCGTTCGTTCGTTCGTTCGTTCGTTCGTTCGTTCGTTCGTTCGTTCGTTCGTTCGTTCGTTCGTTCGTTCGTTCGTTCGTTCGTTCGTTCGTTCGTTCGTTCGTTCGTTCGTTCGTTCGTTCGTTCGTTCGTTCGTTCGTTCGTTCGTTCTTCGTTCGTTCGTTCGTTCGTTCGTTCGTTCGTTCGTTCGTTCGTTCGTTCGTTCGTTCGTTCGTTCGTTCGTTCGTTCGTTCGTTCGTTCGTTCGTTCGTTCGTTCGTTCGTTCGTTCGTTCGTCTGTTCTTCGTTCCCTAATCGTTCTGTTCGTTCGTTCGTTCGTTCGTTCTTTCTTGTTCGTTCGTTCGTTCGTTCGTTCGTTCTTCGTTCGTTCGTTCGTTCGTTCGTTCGTTCGTTCGTTCGTTCGTTCGTTCGTTCGTTCGTTCGTTCGTTCGTTCGTTCGTTCGTTCGTTCGTTCGTTCGTTCGTTCGTTCGTTCGTTCGTTCGTTCGTTCGTTCGTTCGTTCGTTCGTTCGTTCGTTCGTTCGTTCGTTCGTTCGTTCTTTCGTTCGTTCGTTCGTTCTTTCGTTCGTTCGTTCGTTCGTTCGTTCGTTCGTTCGTTCGTTCGTTCGTTCGTTCGTTCGTTCGTTCGTTCGTTCGTTCGTTCGTTCGTTCGTTCGTTCGTGTTGGTTCTTGGTCGTTCGTTCGTTCGTTCGTTCGTTCGTTCGTTCGTTCGTTGTTCGTTCGTTCGTTCGTTCGTTCGTTCGTTCGTTCGTTCGTTCGTTCGTTCGTTCGTTCGTTCGTTCGTTCGTTCGTTCGTTCTTCGTTCGTTCGTTCGTTCGTTCGTTCGTTCGTTCGTTCGTTCGTTCGTTCGTTCGTTCGTTCGTTCGTTCGTTCGTTCGTTCGTTCGTTCGTTCGTTCGTTCGTTCGTTCGTTCGTTCGTTCGTTCGTTCGTTCGTTCGTTCGTTCGTTCGTTCGTTCGTTCGTTCGTTCGTTCTTTCGTTCGTTCGTTCGTTCGTTCGTTCGTTCGTTCGTTCGTTCGTTCGTTCGTTCGTTCGTTCGTTCGTTCGTTCGTTCGTTCGTTCGTTCGTTCGTTCGTTCGTTCGTTCGTTCGTTCGTTCGTTCGTTCGTTCGTTCGTCGCGTTCGTTCGTTCGTCTTCGTTCGTTCGTTCGTTCGTCGTGTCGTTCGTTCGTTCGTTCGTTCCGTCGTCGTCTCGCTTCGTTCGTTCGTCGTTCGTCCGCTCGTTCGTTCGTCGTCGTCGTTGCTCGTTCGCTGGCTGGCTCGTTCCGTTCGTCGCTAGACCGATGCTGTTCGCTGAATTCGTTCGTCTCGCGTTCGTCGTTCGTCCTCGTCGCCCTCGTCCGATCGCACTTCGTTGTTCGAATTTCTTGTATTGTTTGTCGCCATCGTCACTCTTCGTTCGGCTCGTGCCGCTCGTTGCCGTTCGTCTGCGCTCGTTCGCTCGTCTCTCGCTCGTCTTAAGCTCGTCGCTTGTCTCGCCCGTTCATTCCGTTGGGTTGCGCGCTCGCTCGGCTCGCGGCCCTTAGTTCGTCGTTGTTCGTACTTTTGTCTTCGCTGTTCGCTCGTTCGCCGTCGACTGTTCGTGCTGCTCGTTCGTTCGTCGCGTTGGCGTTGCTCGCTTCTCGCTCCTGCTGTTGCTCGGCTCTGTTCGTCGTTGTTCGTGTTTTGTTCCCCCGGTTGTCGGTGGCTTGCTGCTGCTTCGTGTTCGACGCGTGCGTGTTTCAGTTCCCCTTGCTGCTGTTTGTTTGCATTTTTCGCTTGTGCTGCTGCTTGGTTGCTAGTCGCTCGTTCGCTCGGTTGGCCGTACGTTCGCTGGTTCGTTCGTCGTGTTTGCTCGTGTTTCGTCCGTTCGTCGGCTCGCTTGTCGTTAGTTGTCGCTCGTGCTCGCTTGCCGTTTCGCTTGTTCAGTTGTGTTACGTTCGCTTCCGCTGTGTTTCGTTCTGCTCGCGTAGGCTCGTCGATGTTTCGTTGCTGCTCGTTTGGCTGGACTTGTCGTCGCTCGACGGTTGTTGATTCGCGTTTGCTTGGTTCGCTCGTCTGCTCGTGTTTGGTTCTTTGCACAGCTGCTTGCTGTTTCGTTCGTAGCTCGTTTGCTTCGCTCGTCGTTCGCTTCGCTCGTCGTCGTCGTTCGCTCGCTCGCTTCGCTCGTCGTCGTCGTCGTGCCGTTCGTTCGTTCGCTCGTTCGTTTCGTTGTTCGTTCGTTCGCTCGTCTCGTTCGCTCGTTCTTCGTTCGCTTCGTTCGCTTCGTCGTCGTTCGTTCGTCGTCGTCGTTCTCGCTCGCTCCTCGGCTCGCTTCGCTCGCTTCGCTCGCTCGCTTCGTCGTTCGCTCGCTCGTATCGCTCGCTCGCTCGTTCGCTCGCTCGTCGTTCGTTCGTTCGTTCGTTCGTTCGTTCGTTCGTTCGTTCGTTCGTTCGTTCGTTCGTTCGTTCGTTCGTTCGTTCGTTCGTTCGTTCGTTCGTTCGTTCGTTCGTTCGTTCGTTCGTTCGTTCGTTCGTTCGTTCGTTCGTGTTCGTTCGTTCGCTCGTTCGTTCGTTCGTTCGTTCGTTCGTTCGTTCGTTCGTTCGTTCGTTCGTTCGTTCGTTCGTTCGTTCGTTCGTTCGTTCGTTCGTTCGTTCGTTCGTTCGTTCGTTCGTTCGTTCGTTCGTTCGTTCGTTCGTTCGTTCGTTCGTTCGTTCGTTCGTTCGTTCGTTCGTTCGTTCGTTCGTTCGTTCGTTCGTTCACATTGTAATGAGAACTCACCTGATAAGGATAACATTAGGGACACACTATATTAGAGTACCGAGGTGGCGAGGTTACACCTTATCTGAAGAAAATACAATAACGATCGACAGCCGAGATAACATCAATGGAAACCGTTTGCCTTACGTATCGGTCATATATTATATCACTAAATATCACACTAACTTATAAATGGTATCAGATATTGAATCGTCATCACCGTTTTCTATAGGCAGTCGGTGTATTTGTAACCAAACAGGTTTACGTCATCTGCGTAATAACACGCACGCACAAACACAAACACACAACACACACACACACACACACACACACACACACACACACCACACACACACACACACACACACACACACACACAAACACACACACACACACACACACACACACACACACACACACACGCAAACACGCACGCACGCACGCACGCACGCACGCACGCACGCACGCACACACACACACACACACACACACACACACACACACACAAACTCGCACTCGCACTCGCACGCGCACGCGCACGCGCACGCGCACGCGCACGCGCACGCGCACACACAACACACACACACACACAATACAATACAATACAATTATTGATATTGTTGTTTGTCATCCGCCAGTTGTCGGTCGTGTTTGCTGGACTAGCAGCGCCCCTGGAGACGAGCACAGACATCATCATCGCCACCACCCAAGATGGCGTCGGCGTGGGAGATGACGGAGACGAGGCGGTGGTAGGGACCGCGGACTACCACCCCTACATCCACTCCCCACTCTCCTGCAGCAACCCCGCCGTCGACACGGACATACCTCTCGAGGTCACCTACTTCACGTGACGTCACTTCCGGCTGGCGATTTCTCCAGCGTGTAGTTGCGTGGACATCGTAGGACAATTGGAGTCGAACATATTGCAGTTTTTATATCGGTTTTTAATCCCTGCTGCAGTTTTGTTAAGAATAAATACTCGGATTTATTACGTCGCCAACAACGATTCGGCAAGGATAGTCTCAAACAACAATACAGAACATCTGCATATAGTGAGTACGCGTATGCTGAACTGTTCGTGGCTGTTTTAATACGTTTGAAGCAAGTTATTGTGCTCTTGTGTTGAACTCGTTTCTAGCGCGGATGTACCGCCGCTGTGGCATACGTCAGGCGAAGCGACCATCCATTGGTCGGCTCGCCTCACAGACTCTCGCCGGCCTCGTGAACTCACCAAGAGTCTGACTGGTGACATGTAACGTAGTTCAACGTTCCGCTCCCGAAAATGGCGTCATTGTTTTGAATTATTTCACAGGTATACGTGTATTTTAATTATCAATGTTTATATGGTGTACACGTGTGTTTATAATAACGATATTAAGTTACACAATATATTTTTATTTAAAAAAGTAGAAGATGAAAGAAATTTCACGTTGCGATTCACCACCTAGCGACAAACCATAAGTGATTCGGTGGACAACCTAACAACGAAACACATTAATTTTGGTTAATTTTGGTGTGTGACGTGTTTCAATATAAGCTAAACGTTGATTCATTTCAACAGCACAGTATTATCTGATAACAGTTTATTCGTAGTATTTTTTTATTATTGCTAGCCTGAGAACCAATCACCATGGCTACCCATTTCAGGAGTTTCGCCACATATCTTCCAGGCGGTTGAGTGGCGATAAAGTGCTGCCAGCTGGCGGCGCATGGACAATCGAATTTGTCTGTTATTTCCTGACTCCGACACTATCTGTCTACAATTGGAGATTGCTAAATGCTTTTGTTGCAACCTATGCCAATAACAACATTTGCGCCACTCCTAGGAAGGAAATTACAATTATTTTCACGAGTGCATTGCTCGAAGAACTATGACAACGTTCATGAACCTTGACAATTGTAAAGACTATTGACAACGATGATGAAATCTGATAACGTTAATGACCATTGACAAGGTTAATGAGACTTGAAAATATCCACAAACGTTGATACCGGTTTGATTTTTTGCTTTGCAAAAATGATATGTTATTGTAGAGTATGTCTTTAACATATATTATAATATGTTTCAATGCTTACCAATTCACGTTATTATATCAATAGTGCGTGCGTGCGTGCGTGCGTGCGTGTGTGCGTGCGTGCGTGCTTGTGTGTATGTGTATGTGAGCGAGAGAGCGAGAGAGCGAGAGCGAGAGCGAGAGCGAGAGCGAGAGAGGGAGAGAGCGTTGCTTGTGTGCGCGCACGTTTGTAATTGGGCAACTGTTCCATATGATGTTGTTTTACAATTTGTAGCCCATCATCGTCATCTTCTATGGAAGTATGCTGATTTGGGCTAACACTGTGGTTTCCTGTTCA
>JAODUO010000492.1:135000-182500 GCA_025642075.2 Ridgeia piscesae
GTGCCTACTTGACGTACTTATGTTGCTAATAATTAAGGCTGGTTAAATTAAAGACTGCCCAATTTGATACGTTCCAGTGTGTGTACATGGAGGTTACTGTAAGGCATTCCCCTGCTCACAGTAACTTCTATATCGATTGTTGACGTCAGCTATATTTCTTAATACAATAGCATAACCGTGCTGTGCTGTCTTTCCGTCACAATTGTCTTGTCTGTGCCTCAGTTATTTTATAGACTCGTTTTTGTGTCTTCAATGTCAATTCCTCTCATTGTGTATTCATCATTTGAATAACACTCACGTTGATTTCGCAATCATCAGTAGTCCAGAGATACCCACGGTCAATCACAATGAATCCAGCTCGAAGTAGCGACCATACACTCACACAGGTACAGTTGCATGTTAATGGGCTGATTTGGGCCATTGGCCTTTATTTGTGCCCAGGTCCCAGGCCATCCAGTGATCACCGGGTCTGGCCTTGAACGTGAGCCTGTTCCACGACTCTGTTCTGAGGAGTAGTTTTGTTTGGCCGTTGGTCTTTTTCTTTGCTTAAAAAACATTCTCGTGACCTCGTGGTGTTGCTGTTCTGTCACTCTCCTGGATGAGATAACGAGCTTCAACTCTGTATCGATTCCGTTGAGTATTGTATGCATATTTCACCCGGCTGCTGATTACAGCGAGGAGCATTTGATAATAACACGATCATGCTGACGCCAAAACGACGTCGATGGTAATAAACTAATAACACTGCATGGGGCCAGTCGCGCTTTAATAATAAATAGCTCGTCGGTTATTGACGTCTTGTTGTGATGGTGTTTGTGCAAGATGGACGGAGTCGTCGGCTCTCGGCTGGTGCGGGTGAATCCCATCGGACCTCTGATTCCATTTGCTGGAGTATTGCAATCAGACGCATTTTCCGCCTAAAGGTTTTTTCGCAACTGTCAATCTCTGTCATGTCGACTACGACATCGTTTGACGCCGGTACAACAATCAATATGCACGAGCTGGAGTTTTAATTGTCTCCGCGCTTACGCTGTGAGCCGACTGACAGCAGGCAGGGAGAGAGAGACATGGTGGAATTAGCCCAACGCAGACCACTGGGAGCGTCTAGCTTTCACCACAGCCATCTCCATAGTCCATACACAATCGTCACGGCAGTCGGAGCGAACAGTGCCGCGAGAAAAACGGATGTCTCGCCGTCTCGTTGAACGTCTTACCGGTCCCCCCGCGGCCCCGGCTAATTCTCATGGTAAACGTTGCCATGGATACCCGATCGAAGTGCAATCAGAGGAGACATTGCGGCAAAACGCCGCGAGCAGACGCGAGCCAGCCGAACCCATTGCAACAAAGCAGGCTGTGGAATAGGTACATTGACAAATCACGCACACAAACACTGCTTTAATATGAAGAAACGTAGTTGCCTGCAGTGCATGGCGCTGGTGTAGCCGAACTCCCTGGAAGAGCATTACGCGATTTTCATGGTAACTGAGCAACGTAATATAATACTCACAGAATTGCTCTGTAGAGGCAAAGCAGAATAAAGCTGTTCACCCAGTCACGCAAATGGAAAAAAGCTGTCCAATGCTCCGTTGTCACATTATAATGTTACGTTTAGACGAAGCGTCCATTTTCACATTTACCAGCTAGTAGCCTGGTACGTAATGGGAAACTTGACGCGCATCAAGGTTTTTGTAGTGTCGTACGTAATTGAAACATATCTTACAGCCCAATATATAGACGCTACAGAGCATAATTACCAGTGTGCGACAGACAGCCAGGGCAGGCAGGCAGGCAGGCAGGCAGGCAGGCAGGCAGGCAGGCAGGCAGGCAGGCAGGCAGGCAGGCAGGCAGGCAGGCAGGCAGGCAGGCAGGCAGGCAGGCAGAGAGAAACAGAGAGAGAAACAGAGAGAGAAACAGAGAGAGAAACAGAGAGAGAACAGAGAGAGAGAGAGAGAGAGAGAGAGAGAGAGAGAGAGAGAGAGAGAGAGGGAGAGAGGGAGAGAGAGGAGAGAGGAGCAGGCAGGCAGGCAGGCAGGCAGGCAGGCAGGCAGGCAGGCAGGAGAGAGAAACAGAGAGAGAGACAGAGAGAGAGAGAGAGAGAGAGAGAGAGAGAGAGAGAGAGAGAGAGAGAGAGAGAGAGAGAGAGAGAGAGAGAGAGAGAGAGAGAGAGAGAGAGAGAGAGAGAGAGAGAGAGAGAGAGAGAGAGAGAGAGAGAGAGAGAGAGAGAGAGAGAGAGAGAGAGAGAGAGAGAGAGAGATTTTATGAGAGAAACTATGCTAACTAACATCGTCTTACAACCCATAAATGACGTCACTACTACACGTACTGCGTGGAGAGATCAATCAGACGAATAGCGTTAAGTTCGCTGAGATCATGGAAATCTGAGTGGGCCAAGCGTAGTCACTGGGGTCAAACTTATGGCGCGGTGGTCGAAGGCAATGTCACACTCATTGCAGTTGCACGATGAACGCGTAGAACAACGATCTTATACTACATCAAAAGCCAGGCAGGCAGTAGTTCTCTCTGTCGATGTTGCTAGAGTAGTTTCAGCGAACACAACATATGTATGTCAGCGGTTTGAGTTTATCGAGTAATGATGTTGTAAACCACTGATGGATTGCCTCTACCCGCCTGTCAGCGCTGAAAGAAGTAAACTCTTACACGCCTGCGTTAATATTGCATGCAGATCTTCTGTCTGATGCAGAGTAGCATTCCAGTCGTCAAGGACACGTGGGGTGTTGACAGGTCGCGCGATTACCAGAGGAAATTCAGTGATGACCGAAGTGCATCCGGTGACTCGTTCGTCACATCTGAACATGTTGAACAAGTTATCGCGTAATACAAAACGTCTTACCGCAAATAGGTTCGGTTATTTTATGTTCGGAACCAAACCTACTGCAAACAGATCACTTCGCAGTTTGGGGGTCTTGTTTTACTTGCGTTTAATAGCTGGTGTCTTTGATTAGGCCCTGCATGGTTAACAAGCCCGTAACGATGTCCGCGATTTTAAAACTGCGCCTGCGAAATGTTTAAGTTGTAAATGAAACATTACGAAGTATAAACACGTATTGTTGGCAATACTAACACACGCTGGCTGGTTTAACAACACAGCGCTTTAAACGACTGGCGTTGTCACGACGGTTCAACTGTCAACAGAGTCAATTCAGCGAACTCCATGACAGTAATTACCACTCTCTGGACGGAACAAACAACCTCGTTTTAACGAACGGATTATATCAATTATGAACCCAATTTAGGACAGGAAATACTGCGTTGACGAAGGTCGTTCTTTGTATCAGGCGACACAGAAACATCGGTAGTCAAGTCGAGGATAAAATGTCGAGCGCACGTTCGCCATAAGCCAGAGTGTTTATAATAGCATTAATCCGGGCTTCATTGTGTTGGCCCCGGTCATTGGCTGATGCTGCGGCACTTTATGGCCGAGACGACGGCCGTTCACCGGTAGGTCTTGACCGACTTCACCGAAGCCGCGCGGGCACCGCCTGTCTCGGCGGTTGTAACAACATGTAGCAGGTCGACTCAAGCGTAAAATTACTCGCGTTCACGCGTGCAAGTGCGAATACACGCACCAGATCGGTGGCGGCGCAGCAGTCGCAATCTGAACGCGCGATTTACGGTTTTCCTAGAAAGACCGAAGCCGCAGCCGTGAACTTTGAAACTAAGCAGCGAATCTGCAAATGGTTATAGCTAAAGCAGCGCGGTAGTTACCGAATGTCAACATGGCGTGATGTACTCCGCACACGTTAGAATGACAACGGAAGTCAGCATGCACGAAACGGACCCGTGAAGTGAACTAATATTGCAGTTTTGCAGCGCATGCTCAATAGACGTGCACTGCATCGGCAGGATGTCGCGATACTTCGGCCCCGCTGACACTGACAGCACAGTTATATATTCGCGAGATTCTCTTACCGGACCTATATTGATGTTTTATTTGAAGAAATTCGCATGAATTGTGGTTTACTTCCGTAAGACAAACATACCATTTCGAAATGCAAAATGTATTAATTTCTTCAGGTGGAATGCCACATTGTCCCCTTGTAAAGGTTTATGTTCGTGAACATTACTACTTTCAGTTGTTTTGTCCTCATCGTGGTTTCTCTCTGTCAAAAAAATACTTATAAATTCTAGCCATTGGCATTTCCGTTCCGATATCTGCTGTTTGTCCATAGGCTATATAAGAGCACATTTGAAGATATTCTGACATACACAAGCTATTCAATCCAAGGAGCAAACACCTGGTTTGTATTCTATGACAGTTGAAAAGAAAACGTTGGTTAAGACAGGCGGGTAGGAAACATCAAAATGCGGATAGATGAATTCGGGGAACACGGCAGAATTTGCAAATGGAAACTACCTGACCTAAGGCAGACTTACGACAAGGAACACTGCCTCCGTCAGTGCCTAGCGCCTAATGAAACAAAAGTACCCGGTTTCCGTCAGGTCAGGAAACGGCTGGCCGATGATCGGAATCGGCGGTTGCCTTCTCATCCCGGTGACAGCGCACGGCGTCACGTGACCCAGCGTAGACCGCCATATTGCATGTAAATCTTGTCCCGTTTGGCCTCGTATTCCAATATTCAGAACAACAGCGCGCTGGCCTTCCTCCACCGTTCCATCCCTGTTGTTCAGCGGCTTGACCCAGCACATGTCGGGTCCATTCCAGCGGGTCTCGCAAGCCAGGCGGCGTTGCTGCGCTACCCTACGCCTGACCGATCAGTTCCGCAAAGCTAGGGAATGAGCTGAGTCAAACTCTACCCTACAATTATAGCAGTTGACTTTGCCAGTCGCTACTGCGTCAGCCGGGGGGGAAGAGCAAATACCCGCCCAACTTGAAGGCGGATACACGACTGGTGGGATCCCAATATAATGACCCATCTACGTCCTATACATTGCACGTAACACGAAAACACTGAAATCACCCAAAATATATCGCTCCTAATGGGCGATTTTATTGGCTAACGTTAAAAGAAGAGTTTTGAAAGGGATGCGCCAGGGATGGAGGAGAGCTGTTACTGACGTAATCAGTTGCAGCGACACCTGGCGAGCGAGAATGTTCCAGGTTCTACACAAGTGTTTGCACGTCGGCCTTATCGATCGTACTCGCTGATGTCGCTTCTTGGCGTGCGACGGTTATAGCTGGTGCTCCAGTTTGTCACCGGAGCGAAATGATTGATTTCGCGCAAAACATAACAGTGGCCTGTGTTGACACGTCGCCAGGCCAGGACTCGGAGTCGTCGACAGCTTATGAAAGACGGCGAGCGATTATTCCAAGTAGTTCTCATTTGATTACGTGATTGACGGCAAAGGGTAACATGTGGAAGAATATGCACAGCTGTCTTACATTGTAGCCGATGCGGACAGAAAACAAAAAATAATTGCATTTATTTAGCGCGCGTCTTTTAAGACCTACTTTCCATGGACGCACGCATACATACACATAAACACATGCATGCACACACGCATGTAAGCGATACGTTTCCCATAAGTCACGCATTTTACATGTCACATTGAAACATTCCCGTAAATATTTCATTTACGTCCTATTTCCAGTGCTCTTTACTTTAATTATTTACGCGTGTATCACCAACTTTTGATGCGCACGGATTTCGATCATGCAACGTCGTCACCATGAGAGTTTGTCATTAGCGTGTTCGCCGAAAACTACCATCCATCCATTTGGCATCGGCAACAATGGAGGCAATGAGTCATGTCAACAGTAACGTTGTCCTGCGTGCGTGGACACATAACTCAATAAGGATATTTCTATTTTCTTCCACAGCATTAACACATACGTATATGTAGCAATATTTTCAAAAAGTGAAATCATCAACTGAAGCTACACAATACATACAGCAATATGTACATTTTTCAAAAGAATAAAAAACTGCTGTGGGAAGGGACACTCCTGCCAAGTACCTACTAAGATCAATCTAGTCGCTGTCGTAGGAGCCCCCCCAGAAAGAGGATGACCGTAGATAGAGGCGGTGTACAGAGAAACTAAGATGCTGAGTCAATGTCATGACATATAATGAAAGGTCAGAAATATATAGGCGGGACAAACGAAAAAGGTTGGAACAATTAGCGACAAGACGATGTGCGAACGGCGCTGTTGTCGATGTTCCACAACTGTTATGCTCTTGTAGACTAATAGCATTGAAGCAATTTGTTAGTTACATTAATTTCTCCACACATTTAGTTGATATTGACTTCGGCAGTAGCTGCATGTTTGTGGTGATAGAAAATTATAGCTTATAGGTTCAGATAATCGGACGCTCCTTCCACATTTTGACACAGTTGCGCTTGCTTCGGTGGACAATTTGTGCACTCTAACATCTGAGTTTCTCGGGCAAGTTTGAAAGACGCACAATACTTGACATAGAGGGTGACTCTTGTGTAGAGGGAGCACGGTGTGTAAGATGGGACAGTATAAACGGCGGGTGCTGCAGTACGAGAGCATGCACTTCTGTGTCATGTCCCTAGATGCCCTACCCGCACTGAAGGGTTGATTCCGACAACGGAAGCAGAGTTGGCAATAGTTTAGTCTCACTTGTGATGTCATACAACAGATAACGTCTTCCACAAGAGTAAACCAACCAAAGGTTATCTGTTGCCGGTCACACTGTTGAGTCTGCTGTGTGTCCACACACCCATACACCGACCCACACACACACACACACACACACACACACACACACACACACACACACACACACACACACACACACCACGCACGCACACACACACACACACACACACACACACACACACACACACACACACACACACACGCACACGCACGCACCACACACACACACACACACACACACACACACACACACACACACACACACACACACACACACACACACACACACACACACACGCACAGCAGCACCACACACAAACACACACCCACAACAGCTACACACAAGTATTACACGCACGCACGCACACACACACACACACACACACACACGCGCGCACACCGCACGCACACACACAAACACACACCACACACACGCATGCACACACACAAACACGCACGCACGCACGCACGCACGCACGCACGCACACACACACACACACACACACACACACACACACACAACTGGTCACAGAGGCAGGGTCCACACACAAGCAAGTGTATTTTTAACACGCCGGTATCTAGTATCTAGTTAGTCCTTTGGGTCGAAAGTATTTTTATGTTGAGTAAATGCGTTGGCACAATTTGTTCTACAATTAGCTAAATCGCGTGCAAATATTTACCAGGCTGCTCAAATCATTGCACTGACGTTAAAAGTTAATAAATGCCATTTTGGTTTTAAGCAAATGTTGCTCCTTAACGGTGATCTTGTATCGTTAACTGTCAACACCTGGACACGCCAAGGTGACACGTTCAGGAGCGTGTCGGGGTAATAGCATACTCAATGACATAGCGGTGGCTTTCTGCATTTCCTTAACGGCTCGTAAAACTCCCAACAGATTCTGTTGTCTAAGGATTGATTTTCCCGATGAGCCCTTTACCTTAATAAAACGCTCCCACGTCGAGTCTGTTCTACCATCGTAATTTCCGCTCATAATATTTCTCTGATGAGGATTAGTTGCACAAGTCTGAGGGGGCAACTTAGTTTCTCCCATCGTACTTTTCGCTCATAATCTTTCTCTGAGGATTATGTGCATAATTCTGAGAGGGCAACTTAGTTTCTCCCATCGTAATTTCCGTTCATAATGTTTTTCTTAGGATTATGTGCACAATTCTGAGGGGGCAACTTAGTTTCTCCCATCGTAATTCCGCTCATAATGTTTCTCTGAGGATTAGTTGCACAAGTCTGAGGGGGCAACTTAGTTTCTCCCATCGTAATTTCCGCTCATAATGTTTTTCTGAGGATTATTTGCACAAGTTTGAGGGGCAACTTAGTTTCTCCCATCGTAATTTACGCTCATAATATTTTTATGAATATTATTTGCACAAGTCTGAGGGGGCAACTTAGTTTCTCCCATCGTAATTTCCGCTCATAATGTTTTTTTCTGAGGATTATGTGCACAATTCTGAGGGAGCAACTTAGTTTCTTCCACCAGGCTGCCTGCTGGACATCATCATCCCTGCTCTGTCGGTTCACTCAAGGGCCTCGAGACCGGCACATTGTAATGAGAACTCACCTGATAAGGATAACATTAGGGACACACTATATCAGAGTACCGAGGTGGCGAGGTTAACCTTATCTGAAGAAAATACGATAACGATCGACAGCCGAGATAACATCAATGGAAACCGTTGCCTTACGTATCGGTCATATATTATATCACTAAATATCACACTAACTTATAAAATTTAATGGTATCAGATATTGAAATGTCATCACCGTTTTCTATAGGCAGTCGGTGTATTTGTAACCAAACAGGTTTAGGTCATCTGCGTAATAAATGCTTTTCCCACCAGTCTGGGGTCGATCGGGATCGATTAACTGGTATCGAACCAGCAGTAACACGCACGCACAAACACAAACACAAACACAAACACAAACACAAACACAAACACAAACACAAACACAAACACAAACACACACACACACACACACACACACACACACACACACACACACACACACACACACACACATCCTAATGTTATTTGACTGTTACAAGGTTAGAATTGGAAACCGACATTTTGCGGACAATGTCCCGGATGTTGACGAGCCTGCAGCGACTGGCAGCAGAAGTAACCCCCTGCATCCTCCTGATAAGGGGCAGACAATGCTGTCCTGTCGTGGACTGACTCGTTCTGATGACCGGAACTGGAAACGTCGCGTCAATTAATGTAGTCTTAGTGGGCGATAGTTGCGCGTTATCTATGAATTATGCCTCCACTTGGCCAAAAGGTACAATTACTAGAAAATGCAGCGTACATTGGAGCGAACAGGAAGAAACAGTAGGAAAAAACAGAACACGAGGAAGCAGAGATGGAGTGATTACAATACAAATGTGACCTTCTTGGAATCCCTAAGTGTTATTCTTTTTTCTGTTTCCGAGTCACTGTCTAGTGTTAACTGCTATCCAGGTTTTATTATTAATAATCTCAAGTATTGAATGAATCATTTAATGCTGATTGATATTCAAAATATTCAATATATCCACTCCACAAATCATGATACTACGATTATTAAAGGTATCAAAGTGTAACAAATATCAAGCAACGTTTATATTGAGTGCCAATTTAGTGGTGATTCGATATTTAGTAATACGTCAATGAAGTATCAAGATGAAAGAAATGGGTATTGAACTTACAGAAATATTGCAATATTTTAATTGATATATAGAAGATCTATATAGAAAATCGAGCCAGCAGGATACAAACTATTCAATATTGTGCGACTCGTGGTTTAGTCTGCTGGTGGAACAATGCGAACAGATCAGTAGTGTCATAGGACTATAAATTCATGGCTTCAGATAACATTGCTTAGTGACAAAATCTAGGACTTAAACACATTAGACAGGGATAGAGCAGCTAACTGCCCATATCCACTCAGGACTCTGGAGGTAGGAACCATGACCAATCATACACACCATAGTGACAGTGCAAACGGTACAGGTGGGGCTGTGGCATGGCTTCTAAAATGGCAAAGCAAGATGTTAGGAGATGTTTATATACTGCAGTGCTTCCCACAGACTGTCACAGTATTACTTTGTACTACGACAGTAAGCATGAGGTGTGGCTTCTCTGGGGAGAGAAGGTATTAATTAGGGAAATTTGACTGAAGGTTGATGCAATTAAAGGCTCAATAGTAACAGGCTCTAGAAAATTAAAAGCTCAATTATCAATATTACCTTTATTATATTACTTCTAATATTGTCATTTATATATGTCTGATATATTTGCTTGTAATTGTTTATATGAAAAATAATTATCATGATAAGTAATCATGCGTACGATTACTTTGGTACGTGTACGCTTACTTGGCTTTTTGGACCAATGTAGTTGAGTACGAGTACGATTACTCAGAAAGTACGAGTACAGAGTACGATTACTGCGAGTACGATTACAGAGTACGATTACTCACTCCATATCTGCGAGGCAGTAACTGAAAACAGGATGAGACGAAAAGAACAAAACAGGATAGATGAAACGGGCAATATAAATAGGTGCATATGTGAACGTAATGCAAAGGACACACGCACGTACGCACGCACACACACATCACACAAACGTACATAATGGTCTACTTCGGTTCTATATATATATCAATAAACCCAGTGTAGGGCGCCTAGTGCCTACACGTTTACATTCGTGCACGTGTAGTTACTGCACGGTGCCTAGTGCCTACACGTTTACGTTCGTGCACGTGTAGTTACTGCACGGTGCCTAGTGCCTACATGTTTACGTTCGTGCACGTGTAGTTACTGCACGGTGCCTAGTGCCTACACGTTTACATTCGTGCGCGTGTAGTTACTGCACACTGACTTTCAGTGATTCATCGGATGGTAGTTGTTTTGTTTGCGCACTCCGCGGTCTCCTGGAAGCGAAACACGGAAATTCACTTGTGGAACCATCGAGACACTGGGCGCCTTTGTGTAGCCCAGCGTGCGCTTGTTATCAGGTGGCGGTACCCCGACTTCGACCAAGTGGTCATGTCTTCGTTCTAAGGAGCACTTAAGCGTTCCACGACTGACACCATTTAACGCAATCTTTTTGCAAGACGAGTTTATAGAAATAAATGGATAACAAGCAATACTTCATTGACGAAGAATACTTCGCTTTGTGCGGGAGTCGTTTGTCCTCGACCTTAATATACAGGGAGACACCGTCTCAGACAAGACGACTTACGTTGTACTCTTTAACCGGTGCCACTTGGGCGGAGAAGACGTGTAATGGATGACAATGTGAAGCAACGTAGCGAAGAACGTCTCTTGTCGAAATTGTAATTTGTTATCATGTACACGTATGTCTTTGTCTTACCCATCGCATAGGGAAACGACATTTTATAAGAGGTCTTATATCATATAGCTGCCTTACATGTTATCAACCCAACCAGTCAGCCAGTATTTCTAGAATAAATCAGTGTTTTCGTACCGATGCTCGCGTGATGAGTATCGTACATAATTGTATTTTTTGGTTTATGCGAAAGTCGAACCGTTGTTAAAAGACGAGTGCGTGAATGTACACGGAACATCAACACTCACGTCCTGTGTCGAGTACGTCCCTTTGCATCATGCCAGACATCCTCTTGTAAATGGGACCTGCGTAGATAGTACTAGATACTAATCCGTCTTACGGACAAGTCGAGAACATTTTAAATTGTTGTGAAACTGTTCAAGACCTATCCGATTAAATTATGTTTAGATGGCTCAATGGATAATACAAAATTGCTGCTCTCCGTTGTTGCTGCTGTGTGTCTCTGAATGGTAATTGTAGGGCTTATTTCTAAACACAAGCCAGGAATGAGAACATAGCCTCAGTATTATAGTGTTGCGTATTTTCCATCAGACAAAGTAGAAGATTGCAGTATTCGTACATCTTCAGTGTCCATCACATACAGCGTATCAATATGATAAGACACATGTATAAATTGTTTTACTACTAATAAACGTAATTGCATGTGTTAAACTAGATGCCAAGTGAGCTGAAGTAGACATGCAGTTGGCAAAGCCAGCGCTGCGTTTGAGGTAAAACGCGCACGAATCTTACCGCAAGACCAGAACGATGGTATTGCGGCAGAAGCAGGCGTTGGTTGCTATAACAAATATATTAATTATAATATTTAACAATAACCACATAATTCGGTGTGAATTTTAGCACAGACAAGAGCAGACGTGCATTGATATGAGTATATGTGGGTATTTACTTTGAATTGCATCATAAATCGAGAGCTCTCTAACAAACGCCATGTGGACAAAACACGGGTTTATGAAACAACTATATATACGACAGTGTTGCATATTAAAATGGATGCAAATACAATGTGTTCTGTATTGAAATATACCATTAACCCAGGGATCATTTTTAATGGTAAACCAGTAACAAGCCAATCATGGTTTCTCAACCATCAGTGGTCCAATGAATTCGCTAGCTGGGTGGGTGTTATTAATAATTTAATACTGCCGTGTTGTTCACTCGACACCCGTGCAAGGTGGGTGTTGTAAATAATACAGTGTCGTTCACTCGATACCGATGCAAGGTGGGTGTTTTAAATAATACAGTGTCGTTCACTCGATACCGATGCAAGGTGGGTGTTGTAAATACTGCCGTGTTGTTCACTCGACACCGGTGCAAGGTGGGTGTTTTAAATAATACAATGTCGTTCACTCGATACCGATGCAAGGTGGGTGTTGTAAATAATACAGTGTCGTTCACTCGATACCGATGCAAGGTGGGTGTTGTAAATGATGCAATGTTGTTCACTCGACACCCGTGCAAGGTGGGTGTTGTAAATAATACAGTGTCGTTCACTCGATACCGATGCAAGGTGGGTGTTTTAAATAATACAGTGTCGTTCACTCGATACCGATGCAAGGTGGGTGTTGTAAATACTGCCGTGTTGTTCACTCGACACCGGTGCAAGGTGGGTGTTTTAAATAATACAATGTCGTTCACTCGATACCGATGCAAGGTGGGTGTTGTAAATAATACAGTGTCGTTCACTCGATACCGATGCAAGGTGGGTGTTGTAAATGATGCAATGTTGTTCACTCGACACCCGTGCAAGGTGGGTGTTGTAAATAATACAGTGTCGTTCACTCGATACCGATGCAAGGTGGGTGTTTTAAATAATACAGTGTCGTTCACTCGATACCGATGCAAGGTGGGTGTTGTAAATGATGCAATGTTGTTCACTCGACACCGGTGCAAGGTGGGTGTTGTAAATAATACAGTGTCGTTCACTCGATACCGATGCAAGGTGGGTGTTTTAAATAATACAGTGTCGTTCACTCGATACCGATGCAAGGTGGGTGTTGTAAATACTGCCGTGTTGTTCACTCGACACCCGTGCAAGGTGGGTGTTTTAAATAATACAGTGTCGTTCACTCGATACCGATGCAAGGTGGGTGTTGTAAATACTGCCGTGTTGTTCACTCGACACCCGTGCAAGGTGGGTGTTTTAAATAATACAATGTCGTTCACTCGATACCGATGCAAGGTGGGTGTTGTAAATACTGCTGTGTTATTCACTCGACACCGGTGCAAGGTGGGTGTTGTAAATAATACAGTGTAGTTCATTCGAAACCGGTGTAAGGTGGGTGTTGTAAATGATGCAATGTTGTTCACTCGACACCGGTGCAAGGTGGGTGTTGTAAATACTGCAGTGTTCGTCACTCGACACCGGTGCAAGGTGGGTGTTATAAAATACTGCAGTGTTGACCACTCGACACCGGTGTAAGGCAGTGTGACACCTCGTCTTCTTGAACTCCCGTTATCCGATCCTGTACTAAGCAGATAAAACACCCCAATCCCAAAGACGACCATCATCTGATTCTCCCCCCGGCGAGGATGTACCCTTTGTATCACAGGACAAAGCCGCTCCACGCTATCTCTGTCATCGCTTGTCACACGTCCGCCGGGTCGTGCGCCTTGACTTGCTGACACAGCCCACAACGTCAACAATAGCAGTACAGTGTATACAAGTGGCTCCTTAGCCCGGTGATCAAAGGAAATTCGATATATGCAATTACACAGTTGTGCATAGGTTTGTGGAGTTCGTAGAATGTTAGTAAACGAAGCCTTCGGGTGCAACACGGTGTCATCGACCCAGATTCGACCGGGCCGAGATTCGACTCCGAATAAGGGTCTGCTGTCGTGCGCAGGTAAAAAAAATTACCAGGGACGACATGTATGAAGTAGACAGTTGTTCAAATACATGTTTGCCACCCACTGCCTAAATAGTAATCAGTAGATGGAGCACAACTAGACTATGAGTAATTACATACAACGACACGTCCGCGATGGGACGAGGCTATTCACGCAGATGACGTGACGGGGCATAATAACATTCGTTCTACCTAGGCCAATGAGTTAACTGCTTCGACAAAAACAGAACAGTATTTGAAAGTGTATCAATGTACAAAATATCTAATTCCGTGGATGTTGTGCATAAAATATTTCAAAACAAATTTGGAGTCGCGCGGGCCCATATTCGGAGTCAAATCTGGGCCCCGTCGAATCTTGGCCCACGACACCCACGACAACAACACCAGTGCCTTAGTTCTCTAATTAAAATAATGTATCTCCGACAATGGTATTCGTAAAGTCGTGTACTAATTATAATATAATTATAACTAAATATTTTTTGATATTTATACAGTAAAACCTGTCTTGGGCGGCCGCCAATACAGCACTGCAAAAGCGGTCGCTCACGACAGGTGGTCGCTTATAACAAGTTGCACACAAAATCATGTCGGCATAATTATGAATATGTATACGTATGTGTGTATAATCTACACAGACAGGCAAGCATTAGATTAGTATAACGAAAAAGTACGATCATTAATACATTTTGTATTTAGACCTACGTGTAAGACAAGGTACAAACACATGGTGCTACATGTTAATAGATTTACATTTAAGTCTACTGAAAATTCTTCGAGCACTGTTCACCTAAAATCACCATTTTCCAAACAAAAAACCTCAACTGGAAACCGACGACGAAACATGTTCCGGTCGCTGCTGGCAGGTGAAAACAACGGTCACGTGAACAAGTTGTGTGGTCGCTGGTCGCATTTGGCAGGTGGTCGTTCACGGCAGGTTCGTTTTAATCAGAAACGATCCGTGCCTAGATACGCGAGTGGTCTCTCGTGACAGAAGTCCCCAAAGACAGGTTTTATTGTATTTCATTTCCATCACTCCTGTGCTGACTAATTTCAGGTAGACGAACAGAGGTGTTTCTTTAATAACATATCGGCTCACAATGATCGTATCGTGTAAACGTTATGGTAGTTTATATAATATAATCATCTCTAAGGAGGAATATGATCTTACTTTGCTCCTTTATGTAAATATATATCATTTTCCTCTATCTGCATTCTTCAGCCAGAGACGCGTACGATGTCAAGATTTGATGGGACAGTTCGTGTAAATTCAGTGTTATCTCTGTGAACCTGTGTCGTTACAACATTACCTCAGTGACACGATAAGATTACCTTTGTCACGGAAGAACAATATTGTAAGCAGATACGTATGCGGGCAGATATCGCTAATCGCGTGTTGCCTCGTTTTAGGGTCGTTTTTGGGTCGCAGGTATTGTGTTGATGAGTCAATGGAAGGCTGTATGTCTGTCAAAGGAAATCGGTCAGTTGGGTGGCTATAGAAGCCGTACGAAGAATCCAAGGCTGACTTTGTTTCGGTCACGTGTTCAGTGTTTCGGCGACATAGCAACTAATTTGGTGATATGCCCTTTGTTGCGGTCACGTGTCCTTTATTCAGTTTATTTCGGTTGCTGGTAAATACAAGAGTGTTGTTGGTAAATATAAGATTCACAATCCTACGATAAATCTGAAAAAAAGGGTTACAATCAGTAGAAGGTCAACATCGTGAATATTCTCTAAGGGAGTAGTTTAGAAATGAACTTAACAAATGTATCGCTTTCTAGAGGGACTCGCGGTACACAGGTGGTAACGTGGGCGTAGCACCAGCAAGAGTAGAGTGACGTCATTTGGACGAACGAAGCCGTGGGGCACAACCATGTAGCTGTCGTCACGTGATGGATGTCACGTGACAGGGGAAACATCCTCGCACCTGCTCCGCGAAAACAAATTGCTCGTTGCGTGAATACTGAATGCCGCTCGCAGCTGTAGACGCAGTGGCAGCTCACTATGACGGACCCCACTTGATGACGTAACACAGGGCCAGGGTCTTTAAATTAGGTTGTCTGTTTGATATCCTGGAAGCAGCCGTATGAGCTCATTAGTAGCATTACGTTAGTCAGATCAGTTACACGTAGCTCGGAGAGACGGGAGTGTAGGATCCATCCACCATTAAAGCAGTACATATGATTGTGTATAAACTGAATGTTTTGTTTATAAGTGGAATGTTTCCTTATTGTTTGAATGTTTCGTTAGCACAACGCTAAAGTTGAGAGCACCGTTTTTGGCGTTTTGGCCTACTAAACGCAATTTTACAGGCAGTATGCATTTATTATATTTACTATAATACAATAGACTGATGCATGTTAATACACGAATAACGACATCGTATCTTTAAAAGGAGCAACTTGTTTGCGCATGTCAGTATGCCAACAGGCATGTATAGCAAGACACAACCTGTCAACATGAATAACGTTGAAGTCGCCTTTTGACTGCACTGCTTAAATTTCCTATTGTTATAAGCCACATTGTGTCGTGTGAGAAATGTCGTCTCAGACAGAACAGTTGTGAATCGCCTCTCGTGACGTCAAACCCAGGGATACCCCTGAATGTAAAGAGTACCGGATATCAATATAATAACACACGTTTCATTAGCAACTCAACATAATTGGATTCACATTACACAATAAAATACAATTAATGCATTAAAACATCATAGAATATCGACACGTTGACATGTGATAACGTACTAATTATACATTTAATTCTGCCCTTTCGTGTTTTTTCTGGCTATTACACAATCCCCAAGCTATAAAACAGTTACGGTATCTATTCGTTCTTGTTACTGATAAAGGGTATACATTACCATGTCTAGTTTCATATTTGGTATGCGTTTTATACGGTAGCAGATGGTTTAATCAGTGTGTGCCGACTTTAATCTTATCATTTTTGGGGACAAATGTTGTGCCGTCTTACCTTTAAAGTATCCACATGAACATACATGAGTTATCTAAATGCTCTGACCAGACAAGTCCCGAAATGCCCTAGTAGTTGTACGTTAGGCAACTTCGCTCTGTCGACGGAGCAGCCAGCCCGTCGGTAGGATGTCAGCGATGTGCTGCTACCAGCGAGGCTCGGGTTGTTCCGTTATCAATGACGTCTCGTGGCGTCCGTCACGCCATCCGTCCACGTTCTGACCTGCTGGACGCGGGTCAAGGGACGGACACGGTGTTGGAGAAAGGACGGGTTGTTGAGGGGTCAAAGGGTCGTCGACGTCTCGTCCGGTGTAGGTCTTGTCGCAGTCCGGTCAACGCTCTGCTGATCTGTGATAGTCCGAGAACACACTTGTAGCTGTTACTCGCATCCCGCCTCATCTGTGTTGGCGTGGCGGAGAAAGTGTCCCATTGTAGTGTCCCATTGTAGTGTCCGTCTGTAATGTGTAGACCCCTTCGGCGTCTATTTTGAAAAGAACAATATGCGATTGTCTAATTTACTGCGTGCCCTAATGCCCTTTTGGTCAACATCGCTAAGTCTGTTCGTGATGGCACCAGGATAATACGAGTTTTACATAAGTGACCAACATTTCAGAGGGTGGAACATATAGAGACAATGTGTGTCATGAACGTGTATTATTTAATATTTATGTTTGATACATCTGTTTATCCAATCTTCATCAGTTGCTGTGTTAACTGGTGATACAGATGACGAATCTACAATATCCACAGTCGTGTGCTGTCTTATGTTCCTTCCTGTCCACATTGCTGCATAATTAACATGTTAATTCGCATAATTAACATGTTAATTCGCAACATGTCTCTCCTGTTATCAGTGTCAGTATAGGGTATTGAAATCTTGAAACGCCTTGAATTGTATTAGACCTAATTCAGTGACTTGAAATCCTTGAAATTTATAAAGAAGAACTGAAAAGCCTTGAGTTTTACTGTGGTCAGTTAAAACTGTTATTGACCCATCTGTCATAACGGGTGTCAGTCAAAAAGCCGTCGGCAAGCAAACAAGCAGCCAAGCAGGTAGCATGCATATTTTAGCTATACGTCACTATAGGCATTGGGAAAGCCGATGTGTAAACATAATTCTCGTGATCACTGGGTTGTTAACTGTAAAACTGGTCATTAAAAGTGCATTTAGATTACACATGTCGTTAAAGTAGTCTTGAATTTCTGTTTAAAAATTAATAGTCTTGTTGAAAAATCTTGCATAGCCATGGATTTCAAATCTTCAGAAGTGAATGGACCCTGCATTACGCAAACAGTTTTTGTTGCTATTTACGCGAAGCACATCTGCTTCAGAAGTAGGGAACTATTACGGTCGTTAGTACGTCCTGTAACACTACCACTAACTACGTTTTTACGGTCCCAACTCTCACACCCCACGCGCGATTTCCTGAGAAGAAACAGCCTCGCTGCCTGCATAGTGCGAATATATTAGTACAACATATATTATATTTATCTCTAGAATGATTGTACACCGCGTGCGGCAAACACACCGCTTCCCCCACCTATGGAGTTAGTGAATCGCGAGGCCACGTGTTGAGTGATGCGTACAACCGCTCACAATGGGACGACGCTGCTTGAGTAACGAGGAGACATTTCTCTTGTATTCCGGTGCCATATGACGTTTTTTCTCTCACGTTCTCACGATTCTAGACGTGAACTTTGTATTTGTGTTCAGACAGTCTGGACTATATTTCATGTCGGCGCATATAAAAACCGTTTTACAAATCGGGCGGATAATAAGCAGATGCGCACGTATTTACACAAACTCACAGTGGGGCGAAATGAATCTGTCTTGCTCACGCGCATCGCACATCTCAATTATCCATTGTATCAGGCCGATAGCAAATCGCCGTTGCTAAGATATGCGATCTAATAATTAATATTATTTCTTAAAAGAACTGTTTACAAACGGTGCGGATTAATTGAATACATTTCACGCGACTGTATTGAGATATTTTAACGAAGCGCAATGTTCCTCTCAGACATAATGATTTGTGTCACATGAGTGAAGAATTGAAAAAGGAAGTGTCGTTTATTGTCACGTAAACATTAGTGAAATTTACATGTTAGCCTGTGTAAGTAGTTTTACCAACTTGCCCGTCTCCCAATTAGCAAAACCAACATCGCCTGTTTTACTTCGTTAGCCGACTAAGCCCAGAAAGGAAGTGGGTTTTCTATCAGGAAACAGTGACGTAAGTCAGGCCGTCATTTAAGTCGTGTACCTACAACGCTGGTGCCAAATCTAAAACTACGCATGACGTAAGACCACTATAAGGCATACGAAAGAGTTCCCAAAAGAATTGGCGTTATGCGGGTTGTTTGGATTTCTGACAGGATTTGATTAGTGTTGAGTGAGTAGAAATTATATATTAGTGCAGCGTTGTATCAGAGCTGTCAAATTACGACAGATGTCAGTCGGTGTTGTTTCTGCGTTTAGATACAGGCGTCGTTTTGATTGATGATGCGATCCAGGCTAATCAGTGCCTGATTTTAGCGGAAATTAAGGGATGTCAGGTTAGAGATTGGATTGTGAGAAAATGTGGTGTTAGAATTTAACGAATTTTATACAGCATGTATGTGGATAAATGCTAATTAATGTATGTAAATGTGAATGCATTAATAGAAAAATACCAACAGGCAATGAAGGAAACGTTATACTTGCCGCTGTGGTGGTCCCAGGTTCGACCAATCCAAGATTCGTCTAAACGCATATCGCGCATGCGCGCGCATGCGCAATGATCGCTTTTATCTGTTCTGACGCGCTCTGACGTAGTGGCAACGGCATACGTCATGCCCGGGCCGAGATTCGACTAAATAACACAACACGTTCGAATGAGTGAAAATTATCACATAAGTTAATCCATTTTTATTTAAGATGTGCGTGATAACAATATTATTTCAATACTTGATGTATTACTAACGGAAACTACGTTAGTAACAAAGGCGAATCCTGGCTCGGTACGAATCTGGGACCGCTACCGTCGCGGTCCCAGATTCGTACGAATCCTGGACTGGTCGAATCTGGGACCACCACACCGCCGACGGAGAACTCAAATGCAGTCTTACGGCAAATGTCTTCACTTGACTTGACTGCAGTCCAATTGGGTTACCTTCTCCCGAACACATACATTTTCCTTCACCCTCTTCACCTATCCCGTAGCCTGGTGGACCGTTGGGGCGCCACAGATGACCTGGCAACTAGCTCCCTCCATTCCTCTCGCCTCTCAGCCTTCCTCATGGCGGCGCCCAGCGTCATGCCAGACCATTCCGGGATGTTGTCCTCCCATCTCTTTTTCTGTCTACCTCTCCTTGCACTGTGCCCTGCAGGATTGTCTTGGCAAGCCTTATAGATCTTGTTACGTGCCCGTACCATTCCAGCTTGCGTCGCTTTACTGTGGTCAAGAGGTCTTCGTGGGGCCCAATGGCTTGCCGAGTTCTGTTTCTCACCTCTTCGTTGGAGATGTGGTCTCTGTAGGTGACACCGAGAAGCTTTCAGAACCTCTTACCTTTCTAGAGAACAGAACACCGTGCTGTTTAATGCCGCCGACACCTTTTCTTATCTTCGTGCTGATGAGACGATATTCTCATATCGCTTCGCAGTAGTTTATGCTGGTGAGAAAATCTTTTGAAGCCCAGAGGCGGTTTCGACTTCTTTAAAACCGCTAACGGCGAAGGAGCGTTATCGCGTGGTGGAACTCATGATTGAGTGAGATTATACGATATATTTTCTTATCGCTTCGCATAGTGTTTGTGAGTTGAGAAGTTCAGTGCGATTTTGTTTCCTTTATATGGAGTGTGCCTCCTGATTTTTATTGTACAAAAATATAAATTTAATTTGTTTCATCGTACCGACAGCCAAGATAAGTTTTACTGTACCAGTTTCGTTGGTGAAATGTTATGCTTCGAGGTGAATCAGTTGTTTACCCCGAGATGTATCTTCAGTGTGGACGGCAGAAACCACATAGACGACGTTGACGACAAAAATATCCGAGCTCGCTATTCAGTAATTTGAATGACAACGCGACGATTTGTATAACAGCGCTGCGATTATTATAAACACTGAACGGTTAAATTCTAAAGTTGGTTCTGCTTTGTTAAAACCTATTTGCGTTTTCAGTTCCTTATAACAGATGTACTTGATACTGTGTAACATAATAACACAATAAAACATTAATTTGAAAACAGGAGGCAGACTCCCTGAAACACTGGTAACGCCGAGGGAGGTTCTTCACACTGACGACGACGGGGTGTCACCATATGTCGCCGCCCATCAATAAGTGACACTATGGCCCTGTTGTAAACACTGACTTGGCTCGGCGCCCGCGTCTGTTCACACACAGTTAGCGCCGTCAGTGTTTGTTAACGCCTCATGATGAATGGTTACGAAGAGCAAGTATGTAGGCCCATGTTCACAGCCTGCGTAGACACATCTATTGTGTATACAGTGTACACAACGGCCAGCGTAGTGTGTGTGGCTTAATTGGTCGATTAGTCGGTTGGCCAGTGTTTGGTCATTGATTGGTCAATGCTTGATATGTGATCGGAGAGTGATTGGTGATTGATTGGTCAGCTATTGGTCTCCTTTGAATCTCACCAAGACCTGTAGGTATAGTTAAGTATACGTCCACCATACATCCGAAATATTGGATGTTCCGGGCCACCCGATTTCGACGAGTGTTAAATAGGTTAATTAACCTTATGCAAAACGTTGGATGCTGGGGCAAAAGTGTGGCCCAGAAGGGATATCGGGACATTAAGACGTATTGGGTGTTGTGGTAATAGCGCTATAGGTTCTCTATGTAAGATGAGGAGATACCGGATAATGTCGTCAACGGAACAACCAAGAAAACACAGTGACGCACGCGTGAAACTGATCTTTCGAACCGAGGTGCACCCGACATTCTGTACGGGCCGTACCTTTGGCAGACCCAGGTCGCACTTCCTGCTGCAGTCACTACATGTGCCCGGGGCTAAGCTCTGCCAGTCGTGTTAATAATATATTTCCACTCGCAGCCTCGACACACGCCAAGATAGGCGCAGTATTTCAGTCCGCAGGACGTTTGGTGCAGTAGGACTGCACGGAGGCAGCCAAGCAAGTGTACTGGAAGACAAGACTATGTAAAGTACACTGCTTACAGTGGTGATCACAAACTGACAGCTGTCAGCGGGTGATCACAAACTGACAGCTGTTTGCGTGTGATCACAAACTGGTAGCTGTCTGGTGTCTGTGTGTCATCACAAACTGACAAATATCAGCAGGTGATCACAAACTGACAGCTGTCTGCGGGTGATCACAAACCGACAGCTGTCTGTGTATGATCACAAACTGACAGCTGTCTGCGGGTGATCGCAAACTGACAGCTGTCTGATGTCTGTGTGTGATCACAAACTGACAGCTGTCTGCGTATGATCACAAACTGACAGCTGTCTGCGTGTGGTCACAAACTGACAGCTGTCTGCAGGTGATCACAAACTGACAGCTATATGCGGATGATCGCAAACTGACAGCTGTCTGGTGTCTGTAAGCAAACTCACAACTGTCTGCGGGTGATCACAAACTCACAGCTGTCAGTGGGTGATGACAGACTGGTAGCTATCTGCGTGTGATCACAAACTGACAGCTGTATGCGGGTGATCACAAACTGACCGCTGTTTGCGTGTGATCACATACCGACAGCTGTCTGCGGGTGATCACCTGACAGCTGTCGGCGATATTCAGCATAGCACCACTCTCTGTGATCCGTAGAAGGTCCAACGGAACAAGACGGAACTCCTGCAGCATTTCGTGTGTTTCGCATGAAACTAATACTTCATGTGTAGACGTCGGTAACAGTTGCTGCCACGAATTGGTCTGAACAACAAAACTTCTTACTTTTGGTCATCTCCTGTAACGCACGCTTCACTCTGGTTCCTATTGAAAAACAGCAGCATAACATTGGGAACTACATACATTTGTGACGTCACACCCCCTGCCGCATTGAACCGACTGTAGCAGACATTGCGAACAAAGGTGTTGATATACTGCAGTGTGTACCTCGACTATGGTCTACGAGGGAGGGGCGAGTTCACTGTCTATCATTAACGAAGCTATCGACTTGAAATGCTAAGTCGTCGACTAATTTAAAAGAGCCGCTCCGTTTTGTATTTGTGTCAGAAAGGGCGAGTCAACATCCGTTCACGACGATGTCGCGACGTTTCATTTATTAGTTTAAGTAGGAAGTTAACATTTGACATTTGTAGACTCAGTATGTGTTAGCATGGACAAGTAATGTGGTAACCATTATCTCCATTTTATACGGTAAAATTATAAAGTAATTTAGAAATATTCTAGGACCAATTGTTGACGCATGTGCTCTGGTCAGTAGCGCTGTTGCAGTGCCCAGTACTGCTGGGACGATCTATAGTTTCTATACCGCCCCATTATTTTATGTCCAGTTTGGATATAAAAGGTACACTTTGGTTGTTGTCTTGTCGCTGCAGCGGCTGTAACGTTTTCATACAACCTGTGTCTGTACATCACTTCCGTCCGTCCGTCCGTCCGTCCGTCCGTCCGTCCGTCCGTCCGTCCGTCCGTCCGTCCGTCCGTCCGTCCGTCCGTCCGTCCGTCCGTCCGTCCGTCCGTCCGTCCGTCCGTCCGTCCGTCCGTCCGTCCGTCCGTCCGTCCGTCCGTCCGTCCGTCCGTCCGTCCGTCCGTCCGTCCGTCCGTCCGTCCGTCCGTCCGTCCGTCCGTCCGTCCGTCCGTCCGTCCGTCCGTCCCCGTCCGTCCGTCCGTCCGTCCGTCCGTCCGTCCGTCCGTCCGTCCGTCCGTCCGTCCGTCCGTCCGTCCGTCCGTCCGTCCGTCCGTCCGTCGCCGTCCGTCCGTCCTCCGTCCGTCCGTCCGTCCGTCCGTCCGTCCGTCCGTCCGTCCGTCCGTCCGTCCGTCCGTCCGTCCGTCCGTCCGTCCGCCCGCCCGCCCGCCCGCCCGCCCGTCATTTCCACCCATACTTCACTAAAAAGTTGCTGGCCTTGTAACAGACAACGTCGAGCACATTACTGACGTCAGCCTACGAGTCACTCTCTCTGTTAGTCAGAAATGAGATGTTTCTCACGAATGCTGATCTCACGCTCTGTCACGGTCGCTGGTGTCATTGTCACAGCACGCGGCAGACGTAAGTCAATGCAGCCCGGCGACTGTGTTTACACGAGCGTTATCCCTTTTCAAAACACCTCGCACAAGTAGTTGTGTTATTGGATTTTATGCTTTCGTCACAGTCTGTCTCATCATTCCTTTCAAATGGCCCATTTCCGTATTCCGTATTGAAGTAGGATTCAATATTGTTTTGCTGACGTGGGACCGGTTTTAACCGGTATGGGGTCGACAGCAACGGCCTCGTCGGCAGTGACAGTGACACTATTTAACAAAGGTATGCATTGTTCCCATGCCGATGACAAATATGATGTGACAAATGGACACGGCATATGACAGGCAAGTAGACGTTTTATGGGACACCGTGTAAAGCGCTCCACTCTCACCGTAGAGCGAAACACACCGTAGAGCGAAACACAACGTAGAGCGAAACACAACGTAGAGCGAAACACACCGTAGAGCGAAACACAACGTAGAGCGAAACACAACGTAGAGCGAAACACAACGTAGAGCGAAACAAAACCGTAGAGCGAAACACAACGTAGAGCGAAACACACGTAGAGCGAAACACAACGTAGAGCGAAACACAACGTAGAGCGAAACACACGTAGAGCGAAACACAACGTAGAGCGAAACACACGTAGAGCGAAACACAACGTAGAGCGAAACACAACGTAGAGCGAAACACAACGTAGAGCGAAACACAACGTAGAGCGAAACACAACGTAGAGCGAAACACAACGTAGAGCGAAACACAACGTAGAGCGAAACACAACGTAGAGCGAAACACAACGTAGAGCGAAACACAACGTAGAGCGAAACACACGTAGAGCGAAACACAACGTAGAGCGAAACACACGTAGAGCGAAACACAACGTAGAGCGAAACACAACGTAGAGCGAAACACACGTAGAGCGAAACAACGTAGAGCGAAACACAACGTAGAGCGAAACACAACGTAGAGCGAAACAACGTAGAGCGAAACACAACGTAGAGCGAAACACAACGTAGAGCGAAACACAACGTAGAGCGAAACACAACGTAGAGCGAAACACAACGTAGAGCGAAACACAACGTAGAGCGAAACACAACGTAGAGCGAAACACAACGTAGAGCGAAACAAACGTAGAGCGAAACACAACGTAGAGCGAAACACAACGTAGAGCGAAACACAACGTAGAGCGAAACAACGTAGAGCGAAACACAACGTAGAGCGAAACACAACGTAGAGCGAAACATAACGTAGAGCGAAACAACGTAGAGCGAAACACAACGTAGAGCGAAACACAACGTAGAGCGAAACAACGTAGAGCGAAACACAACGTAGAGCGAAATACAACGTTTCCCGTTCACTTCACATCGGGGCAAATAACTGATAATCGCCTTTACATCAGATGAGCACAATGATAGCGAAACCGAAACTGGGTTTTTGCTTCCTTGTGTCACTTGTGGCTAAGTTTCGTCGTCATCACCGCAGATAGCCAAGCAGTAAACAAACTAGTTGAACTATTCCAAAACGGGCGCACCTTAGCGCTATACATGAGAGTTTCGCTTTCATAAAATAATTACACGATGGAGATACGTTTTGTCATGAGGTCTACAGTTGTGTGTATCGGATGTAAAATGGCTGCGGTAAACAAAACATATTGATTGCATTTGCGGGGGGAAATTAATTAAAAAAAGTAATTTTTACAGACATGCATCAGTTTAATTATACATGCATGTATACGTGTATAAACCCCAGTAATACACGGCACTGGTTTCAAGATGTCAACTTTTAAATACTTCACCGAAAAGAAAATGTGTGGGATCCTGTCACATATTTGGATACTTCGTTGATCGCACGATACTGCATTGATTTTGATACTTCATTGATCGCACGATACTGCATTGATTTATAAAAAAAAACTTCTACAGATACGTAAGATTCATTCGTACGTAGCACATATTCAATAATAATGCAATACATTATAGCAGTAACTATGCCGACGGGCATCTATTTGATGTTTCATTACATTGTATTGAGAGTTAAGCTAAGAACATTTTAAGGTTGTGAACGCTTTACAAAATGAAGCAGAGCGCTCGCGCTGTCCAACACGATAAGGCTAATGAATTTCCAATATACAGAACACAGGCAATCACAGTAGGTACATAAACATTTCACAACAGTGTAAACATGTCACCCAGTGACCTTAGCGCCATACACACGATGTACAGATGGACAAAAAGACTGCAAGGCTGAATGACTCCGTTGGCCCGAAGTAAATTAACAAGCGTGTTGACTTGAACATACACATGCCCCTGTGTCAGCGTGTACGTGTTTGCATGCAGTAAACTGTGACCTGTCGAATTGGGCGGTAGCGTGGTGGAATCCGTGCACTGAGTTCGTGCGGATTTTAACGGGGTCATTTATCATTAAATTAGTCTTTACGATGCCTAACGAAGCGTGTTTAATGAAAGCACATACCTGTGCAGTCCTGTGAACATTTAGGGCGTGTTGTTGATTGATAGGTGCCGTGGTTAGGGTAGTTCTTGCAATCATCATCGTCAGCATAGCGTAGCCGTGGTGTCCGTGGTTGGGCGAGGGCTTCAGCATCCAAATTTGCCTGTCTAAGCCGTGTAGCGTAATGCATCTAATAGTGATAAAGATTTATTCGCCATTTTCAATATGCAGTGCACACTTCGTTTAAAATAGGAATATGTTCTGGTGTTTCAGTCTTGTGGTGTCATATATACACTGTACAATAAAATTAGATTCAATAACTAAATACTTTTTTTAGAAATGGATTCCTCCTAAGATGTCAACACCATCATAATATTACTTTGTTATTATTATGTATAATTATATAATAATATTAAATAGAAGATCTATCATTTTAAAGGACATTTTAGATACATAATATTTGTTTTTTTGTTAATAACATTTTAGATTAATTTAATTAATAAATTTGATTTACATATATTAAAATTTTATATATATATATATATATATATATATATATTAATATATATATATATATAATATAATGTCTTTACAATGATAATTATATATTTAAAATTATTTGTATCTAATAAATACATGAATAAATAATGTATCTAAGATGTTATGTTAAGCTAATAAGTAAACAAATATTATGTATCTAAAATGTCCTTTAAAATAATAAATGTTCTATTTAAAATTATTACATAATTATACATTTCATACTGCAGTAATAGTATGATGGTGTTGACGCCTTAGGGGAAATCCATTTCCCCAAAACGTAACTACCGTTTACAAATTATATATTAGAAATGGAAATCTACCTGAACATACTTATGGCCATTCTAGTTATAGGATATTTTAATTCACCTGTCTGCATGACGCATTTGTAGAAGTTGAATATGTTGTATTGATCGCAACTGGACTTGGCTCTTATCCCAACTGGAGTAGAAGACGCTGTGCCTCAATTACTATTAATTTAGCCAAACGCAGGTTGACATTGGTGCAACCAAACATACCTTTACCCGTATTCGGGTGTTACTTTAACTAACTACAGATAGAGCGTCTTTTCCTCCAATCATCTCCGAAACAGAACGCACGCAAAAGTAAAATAGGTAAATTCGTATATATCGGCACCGGGGAGGATATGCACTTACATTGCTAGCGAATTACTACACACATTGTACCATCGCCGAGCTTAGTTTGTGGATGTGATTGTCTACTAATCTAATGTTATTACTCGTAACGACCTTCTCACGTTATGTTTCGTCGTTTCGACAGCCATTCGCATCGACCTGTGCGGGATTGCCGTGGTGCGATGGAACAGTTCGGAGGAGGGTAACAACGACCTTGACCCCGACGAAGTGCGGCGTGACAACAAGGAGCAGTACTTCCTCAAGAAGATCACGCTGCTCGAGAAAGGTGAGAGTTGTCGATTTGTTCTTCAGGCGGAACCGACCGATCATTAGGCAATTTGGGCGCGCGATAGTGTAGTGGTTAGCACATTCGCCTGGCACGCCGGCGGGCCGGGTTCATACCCGGACAGGACAAACATGGTAGATTTGGTTTTTAAACATGGCTCTCAACATCGGGGACTTGGAGATATATCAATTTGGGACTTAAAAGATTCAGTGAGGACAATAAGCACCTGGTAGTGACCACCCTCAATGCTAGCACAGAAAGGTCGGCTTGGCGTAAAAGTTCAGAAAAAGGCTATCTAATTCAATGAGACTTCATAAGATGATAATACTGTAACCACAGTATATATATATATATATATCTGTATATATATATATATATATATATATATATATATATATATATATATATATATATATATATAATATATATAACAGACTAGTAGCAATAGACTTTGCCGAGCACTGAAGACAACTAAACGTACTAGAAGAGCTTATAGGATAAGCCTGCGTTTGTGGCATTAAGGTAAGTTATAAGCCAACTGTTATGGTTACTTTTACCACACTAAGAACACTAACAGGGAACAGTGTTTGGAATCTTAAGAACACTATATTAATTAATGTAAAAAGCAATGAAGCTTCAGAGAAGTCGAGGCAGCGTTCAGTTGAACAAGTCTGATAAGGAGTAACATTGAACAACGCTTTGAGCAATTCTAATGACTCTTTCTATGCATGTAACACGCTGTGATGTATAGAAAATTAAATAGTCGTATTATTATCGTTCGTGCGTGTCAAGACAGTGCGTTGTAAATTTACAGATGTGAACAAGAGTTACCCAAAACATTCGTAGTTCTTTACGTACCACCGTAAAGTTGTAAAGGGTTATTAGTACGATTATTCTTTAAGATCTCAATGATGTTATTGATTGGTATGTTCTGCCACCAGTATAAAATGTTAGTACACTTTAGAATATGGTACATAACCCATAAAAATAAGCAGACGCCAAAACTAAAATATAGAATATGGCATATCTGACGTGTACTGGCCTGACACCACTTGTATCAAACGTGAGGCGTGGGAGTTTGTGTAGCGGTTTAGAGCGCGGTTTGCCAAACGGTTATAAATTATAAATGCTAAACGCCAGCGTATTGGCAGCGCGACCACCATATGTCACAATCACTGTAACTTCGCTAGTGTAATTATTCGTGCGACTGGGGCTTCGGCGGCTATTAGCCACGCTTCGTAGTGTGGCGCCACCGTGTGTCTGAGGACCTACCCTACGTCGGGGTAAACAATGACACCGAGGCCCAAGCAATCTTATATAATAAGAGTAACTATGTTGTCCAATATATGCGAACCATTCGAACCAAATTTAAACATGGATTGCACGAACCACCTCACTCAATAACATAAACAGACAGGAATTGCAAATTGTAAGTTTTAAGTCGTAAGTTCAAATCCAATTCTGCTGATCGTGTTCGTATGCTTTCATTTTAGGTGACCTTTTATTAACTGTCAGACTTTGATTAAGTATTTGTTGTGTCAAAACACATATATGGTATTCACTATAGCGTCAATATTCATGTATGTTAGGTCGCTGAAATGAATTATTGCTGTCACTAAAGATGTTCAGTTTATATGATACAAAAGACCGTCGCTTCACGTCAAAGAACGTCACGGAAACATCCAATCTCACGAGCGGCTGATTAGTACTTCCACATCTCAAAATGTTATGGTTTCGCAAGGGTACTGAGATTGATGTAGCCTCGATTACCCAGGCTCCGCGAGGTGGCAGCATGTTTTGGCCTCTTACATCCGCATGGAGATGTTATGCACTGCCAATGTTGCCACCAGGGCGGCTTTATAGCGTAGAGACGCTGATTGGCGGTCAATTATTAAATAAAACTATAAGGATAATATATATATATATATATATATATATATATATATATATATATATATATATATAAATATATATATAAGTATATATAATAGTATTCAAAAGTATTCAACATTAAACTTGTATTCACACGAAAAGAAACAGAAATAAAAATGTGTAGTTGTTTATAAAGCAGGAATTATGGTAGCACATTTTAGCCCCTCACACGGATAACATTCAAGTGACCAGACTGTCTTCTCGGCGATGCTACGCAGCCGAGCAAGAGTCAATTAAGCGATACAATGGGGTACTGAGACTGTGTGGTGTACTTAGAAGTACACACACACGCACACACACACACACACCACACACACACACGCACCACCACACACACACACACACACACACACACACACACACACACACACACACACACACACACACACACACACACACACACACACACACACACACACACACACACACACACACACACACACCGCCCGGCGTGAAAGGATATCCGTGGTCGGTTCACCAAGTCTGTCCGGGTCCGGGTAAAACAGCCAGGCGAGAGAGACTAGGTCAAGGTTGTGAACTAGGAGGTGATGACTCGACGCGTGTGTTTGGAAGCACACGTCTGGTCTTGTTCTGCCACCCGACTCCGTGGGCGGCGTGTAGGAATCCGTCTCAAGTGGTACATGTACATGCTTATTTAACCCCCGTTTGTACTAAGCGAGTGAAGCGAGTGATCCGATTGTGTACAAGCCCCCTCAAGTTCACAGCCCCGTAAGCACTAACTAGTTGTCGTTGGTGCCGTGATAATTCTTGCTTTGCTCGCTCGCGTGTTTTTATAGAGCGCAGCACATCGTAGTATTTTGGGTAAATTACCGTGGTAGAGTGAGTGAGTGAGTTAGTCGCAGCGAGACACTGGTTAATGAAACCGTCAAATGGTGGGTCGTCTACGGCGGGTTTGTGGGAAACATGGACCTCCTTCGTCAACTGTCATCGACCGTGGGATTGTCTTCTCTAAATGTGATATGGTGTGTGTGTGTGTGTGTGTGTGTGTGTGTGTGTGTGTCTGTGCGCGTGTGTGCGTGCGTGCGTGCGTGCGTGCGTGTGTGCGTGCATGTGTGCGTGCGTGCGTGTGTGTGTGTGTGTTGTGTGTGTGCGTGCGTGCGCACGTGCTTACGCACATTGTTGCATTGCTTATAAATTAATGTCTTAATATACAAACTTAGGAAAGCACTTTCATGTTCGTTTCGCGCATAAATCAGTTAAACACGTATACAGACAGTCTAGACATACGTCTGCCCGTCTAGGGCCACAAGTTGGTGTCGTGTTCTTGCCGGCGTAAGAATAATAAATGTGGAAATGAACAGGCAGACTATACACCACGAAGCACTGTCAAATGACGGGTAGACGTGGACTATAAACGTGAGAATAGATTGTTTGATAACATTACACGCAGCATACGTAGACGGAACAGTATTGTGGCACCCCCACTCGCTCACGCAACAACGCTTGCTCCATGAACGACAAGTGGTTGACAACTGCAAAATCACATAACTAAAACTGGTGTACTCATTGTAAACCACATAGCCTTGTGTTCACGCGCACCCTGGTGGCTTGTTCATAGTGGTTGTTTTGTTCATTCTTGGAATCATTTGTTTTGTTTAGTGGAAGATTGTTATCGGTTTGGACTAATTAAATCAAATCTATCCAGCCGCTATTAAATGACTGAAAGGTGGACCTCGGAAAGTTTAACCAAACAATGTTGGCCCAGAAACCTCCCACTTGTCGTAAATAAAAAGAACAGTCATATATATATATATATATATATATATATATATATATATATATATATATATATATATATATATATATATAAAATATATATAGATAATAAAAATAATGATAGATAGATAGATAGATATGATAGATGATGATATAGTGATAGATAATAATATAATAGTATATATATATGTGCAGTATGTTGATTACAGGAGATAGCGCGGTAGTGTAGTGGTAAGATATCAGCCTGGCGTGTCAGTGCGCGTAATACATTTTGTGGGACACAAAGCTCTAAATTTGAGTATCCACGGTGATTCAGAGATCACGTTGATATCGGTCGTGTCTCAATTTGGGACGTAAACAGAATTAACGAGGGCGACAAGCACCCCAGCACACCTAGTATCAGCACTGAACAGTTCTGAAAAAAGATGACATATGTTAGTCGGTGTTTTTCTGCGTATAGATACAGGCGTCATTTTGATTGGTGGTGCGATCCTGGCAAATCAGTGTCTGGTTTTAGCAGAAATTAAGAGCAGTCAGCTTAGAGAATGGATTGTGGCAAAAAATGAGGTATTAGCATTTCGCGAATGTGATACAGCTAGTGTGTGAATGAGACATAATTATAGTCTGAAAATGTAAATAAACTAGTAATACAATAAAGGCAATGAAGGAAACGTTATACAGTAATGGCGGCCTATGTGGAACGCAAATGTGGTCTTACCTAGTCACATATTCTACGTTTTGACGAATATAGAATCTGTGACTTGAGTAGAAATGTCATTCACGTCACTTTTAAGAACAGTTGAATAACCCGCCTGACACCTCCGTGCCCATACAACCGTAGTTTGTGTTCCGTTGTTGCAGAAGGCAGCTTCGTGGACAAGGACCCGGTGCTGACGGCGGGCGAGTATACGTTTGACTTCGAGTGTAAGTTGCCGCAGGAACTGCCGTCATCCTTCGAGGGGCGGCACGGCCAGGTCCGCTACCTCGCCCGCGCCTGCATCGAGCGCAACTGGAAGTCAAACGTCGTCACGAAGAAGGCCTTCACCATCCTCAATGGACTCGACCTCAACTTCATCCCCGAAGCCGCCGTGAGTAGGACACGTGTCCCGAGGGCTAGGGTTGGACGGTTGTGTTAGCGTTGCTTGTGGTTAGGGCAGAGGAGGTTTGTTTGGCGTTTCGCGTGACCGTCACATGTGAAGTTATTGTTTGGTGCTAGTGTGCGGGTTGTCGTGGAACATATTTATTATATATATATATATATATATATATATATATATATATATATATATATATATATAATATAATATTTATATATATATATAATTATATATATAATGCCATTTTATTATTTAGTGTCTCTAGTTAAGTTTCGTACAAAACGATTTAGCTATGCGTATTCATATGGTTTACTTATACTTTTAATGTATTTATTTCTGATAATTTAATTTAGCTACTACACGTGTATTGAGATTCGGAACACTACTAAACGGAGTTTTACTTTGAATGTTGGTGTAAGTATACAGTTTAGTACTGTTCTTTTACTAGAGTCGGATAGAGATCTGCAAGTACAAGACGGTCGGCACGTGCTGTATCTCGGGGTCGGTGACGATTGACTGGATGGTGGAGAGGTCGGGCTACGTGCCAGGCGAGAGCATCATCGTCCACGGCGAGGTACAGAACGAGTGTCGGTCTCCCGTCGTCTACTGCAAGACCATCCTCTACATGGTGCGTACACAGCACGGTGTGGCTGAGATCACCCGATTATCGCCCACAGCCGCCATGTTGCTTGATGTAGCGTTAAGGGGATGGGGGGATCGTATCCCAACAACCGTGGTTGCTTGTGTCGAACCCGGCAGAGCCAGTAGCTCATATTAACATTTGTAGAAATGTTGCAACTGCTGTTTCCATTTACTTAGGTGTACATGCTTAATCAACATAGTCCATAATTCTGGATTTTGACGCTGTATTCTCGTAGACATCGAGATCATCCTGGTTCCATAACATTAGACCCCTCCACACAATCACTTATACAAGTAAGAACGGCACCGTAGACCCCGAGGTACTTTATGTAGCAACCGCAGAGCAGAAATAAATAATATTTATGAGAGTCGCGGGGAAACGGTAAGAAGTGAGTGACGTCATGAATAAATGAGCACCTTGGAAACATCTCTCTGTAAGTCGATCTATTTCGGAACATTCATTCCGTCGCTCAAAGTACTCAATGTGAATCTATTATTATTATTATTATTATTATTATAACTAACAATTTAGCGCACCGTGTTTAATCCATATTAAAAAACACAAAGTCACGAATTGTGCGTGTGACGGAATCAACATATCTGGATAAATATAGCAACGTAAGTAATACATATAAAGCTTTAGTAACAATACGAGTAGGGTGTTATGCGTGGGTCTTTGACGACATTCACTTACAATGGCCGCCGGTCCCGTAGATCATCGACTACAAGTCGACGAAACGACGCAAGCGAGAGAGGCGAGAGATCGCGGTCGCGAAGCAGGACGAGACGCCACCTGGCGAGGTGTCGGTGTGGCACGACCGTCTGCACATACCACCGCTGCCACCGACCGGCATCTCGAGAAGTAAACTTATCGACATCAACTACGAGCTGCAGGTGGGTTAAATGGTCTGGTCTGGTCTGGTCTGGTCTGGTCTGGTCTGGTCTGGTCTGGTCTGGTCTGGTCTGGTCTGGTCTGGTCTGGTCTGGTCTGGTCTGGTCTGGTCTGGTCTGGTCTGGTCTGGTCTGGTCTGGTCTGGTCTGGTCTGGTCTGGTCTGGTCTGGTCTGGTCTGGTCTGGTCTGGTCTGGTCTGGTCTGGTCTGGTCTGGTCTGGTCTGGTCTGGTCTGGTCTGGTCTGGTCTGGTCTGGTCTGGTCTGGTCTGGTCTGGTCTGGTGTTCATCAAGTGGGCGTATTGTGGTAGACATCATGCACAATAGTCGTAAAGTTTGACTAAATATATCCCCAGCTGTCCACACTACTAGAGCTCAGTTAAATACATCATAGATCCCTATAATTATTATAGTCTAAGCAGTCTCATGCTATCTAACACTGTGTCGCGGTGTGTTGTCAGTTCACGGCGTTGATCGAGGGCGCGCCTGGTCCGATCGTGTACACGAAGGACATCTACATCGGCACGGTGCCCATGTGTCAGCGCGAGATGCGGTCGTGTATCGCCGGCATGTACAACCAGCCCTACACGCCGTCAGTAGAGAACCTCGACCACTTCTCCGGGGTCTCGGCGTCACAGGTCGGTCAAACAACTCACTCACGCGGTCAAACCATTCACTCACGTGGTCAAGCCACTCACTCACGTGGTCAAATCACTTACTCACGTGGTCAAACCACTCACTCACGTGGTCAAACCACTCACTCACGCGGTCAAACCATTCACTCACGGGGTCAAACCACTCACTCACGTGGTCAAACCACTCACTCACGCGGTCAAACAACTCACTCACTCGGTCAAACCACTCACACACGTGGTCAAACAACTCACTCACGCGGTCAAACCACTCACTCACGCGGTCAAACAAATCACTCACGCGGTCAAACCACTCACTCACGCGGTCAAACAACTCACTCACTCGGTCAAACCACTCACTCACGCGGTCAAACCACTCACTCACGTGGTCAAACCACTCACTCACGGAGACAGCGTAAGACCACATTTGAATTCGCCATTGGCGGCCATCACAGCGTTACCTTCATTGTCTGCCAGGTTCTTTCTACACATTTTTAGACATTAACTAGCATTCACCCACACACTTGCTGTATATTGGGAACTCTTTCGAGTAATGGCGGACGAATCCATTAATGTGGTCCGACGTCAGACACATACGTTTAGCTAGGATTCCATAGGTACGGAAGCGGCATGGGAAAAGGAACACACGTCATTGGTGACGTCACTTCCGGAAATTCCAATTCCTGATGCAAATTACTATACGGAGCGAGTCAATTTGTTGAGTCTTTGAAGGGATTCACTGTAAGCTCCTGTCCATGCAAGAACACGCATTCGTACAAAACAAAATATGGTGAACAGAAGAGAAAGTCCAAGCGTAACTCGGATAGTATAAACGGAGCTGAAACAAGACACTCCACGATGTGAAGTTATTTTTTCGATGTACTGTCAGGGTCATTAGTGATTACTAAAATATGATTCTAATAAAATAAAGACAGCATGACATGAAATTGGTACATTAACACGATTAATTAAAAAATGCATACATTACAGTCTTTACAATTCTCAATGAATCCCCTTAAGCTACGTTTCATATGTACGGACACTGCAAAATAATGGAAAGTAATATAAGTTGGTCCAAACGTACGTTGGCGAAGAATGTTGTCATGCTGAGCGGACACGGACTCGGATGCGACTGAGGCAAATTTACTCGCTCGATGGAGGGATTCGAAACGTACTCGCTCGGGAATCGGATAGGAAATTCCCAAACGTGATTTCAGTCAGCCGTATTCCCTATTCTTCATACTGCACCTGAACGCTATTCCATGCATGTGAAATGGCTGCTTAATAAACGCATGGAACCATGTCCGTTGATTTCCACTGGGAACGGTATTATTTATTGTGGCTCAGGCCCCGTCCACCGCATGTGCCGTATCGTGTGGCCTATAAATGGAATCGTAACTTTTCATTCAGTTTTGACTGAAGATTCTACATCAACCCATGTTTTGTTTGTGTTGGTTAACCGGTCTATATCATTATTATTACTCTGGAATGTGACCACGTGATTGTAACTACTTCAAACAACACGCGCGACGTTTTCGCGGAAATATGCCTAACGTTCAGCGTACATGTTGGTCTATTTGCAATTCGATCTCTACACGTTTTTTACGGGAACTTATACTTGTTTCACGAATACAAGGAAATACATATTTTATCGATGAGTTTACTTTAAACTAAATCCATATAAGAAGACACACAGTCATATTCATACAAATATAAAAATGAATTCCTTATCGTATCACAAAGAAATCCATTCTGGTTTGACAAGTTTGATCATAAGTGTGCACATGTAAAGACTAATTATGTCGCTGGCGTTTAGATGTTCTAACTGAACATTATGTACCTATTAGTCCTATTTCATGAACACGAAAAAACCTATTTAATTTAAATGATTTATTAGAACATCGAACATATTATATTTATAAAAGACTTAGGAAAATACGTAGGTAATGTTGCGTGGAAAGAAAAACTGTCGTTGAACTTTGTTTGATCATGTGTTTTTGCTCATCCATTTTATGAGAGAGATCAGTCATTTCGTGATAGTGTTTCCGTCCTTTTGGTGAGAAAATTTTACATACACATTCGAACATATAAAAGTAATAAAAAAAGTTAGCTTCCAGTAGCACCATATTGTATTGCCACCTAGATGTAAATTATCTGCTGTGCTCCGCCAGGTGTCGCTTACGCAGATCGTGGCGACCGGATGTGCGATTGAGCCGAAAACGAGGCCGACTGCGCCGTCATTGGCGACTCTGGAGCGGGGCCTCGATTCGGTCGTAATGACTGACCCTGACCCTAGCGTCAATCACAGACCGCCGCCGTTTGCGCCAGGTCACGGGGACGTGTTTATGTCACCCGTCGGTGACGTCACATCCCCCCACGAAGGACCTAGCGTATCACCGACGCCGGCCACGGACCCTTCTACGGACCTCGGCTCTAACGCCCAGAGCCAGTGCGACGCAACGGGTGGGTTTGACGAAGGCAATGCCCTATTTATATTGAACCGGACATGTACGGGAGAGTATGGATGGCTATATGAACATGTATTTGCAGTGTACACAGTGCATGTTGTCTGTAATAAGTAACCTGTGAAAGTTTATTCGTTTCCGCGAATTTTAAATAACATTTTAAAGAACAGTCAACAACAAAGTTATGGTGTATTTGTGGTGTGGTGTGTGTGTGGTTTGTGGTGTGGTGTGGTGTGGTGTGGTGTGGTGTGGTGTGGTGTGGTGTGGTGTGGTGTGGTGTGGTGTGGTGTGGTGTGGTGTGTGTGCGTATGTGTTTGTGTTTGTGTGTGTTTGTGTGTGTTCGTGCGTGCGTGCATGTGTGTGGTGTGGTGTGTGTATATGTATATATATATATATATATATATATATATATATATATATATATATATATATATATATATATATATTTTTTTATTTGTGTGTGTGTGTGTGTGTGTGTGTTTGTGTGTGCGAGTCTGCTAGTGAGCGGCGCATATGTGTTCCTGCATGCTAACGACCGTATGTATATGTTTGTACGTCCGTCCGTGTGTGCGTGCGCGCGCGCGCGTGTCCGTGCGTGCGTGCGTGCGTGCGTGCGTGCGTGCGTGCCTGCAACTGTGTATTATATGAGAGTTTACTGAATAAATACCAGCATATTGGGGTGGATGGACAGGACATGTGTGACGTACTCTTCTGAATACCCCACTGTGGATTATTGTTCTAATGTCTACTTGTTCTAATGTTTACTTGTTCTAATGCCTACTTGTGATAGTGTCTACTTGTTATAATGTCTATACACAAGAAAACTAAACAGTGTTGTTATTCTGCATGTTTCAGATGAAGACCCTACCTACGAGTCTGGCATGTTTGAGCCGGTGAGCATACGGGAAGTGGCGGACGACGCCGAGTCTCTGAGGGGCGAGTTCACGTACGCCCCCGTCTACCCCTACTTCAACACTGTACACCGGCCGTGATACGTGCTGCTATTTTGTTCCGCTCTACCCTAATCCAGCATCGTGTACGGTGTGAAGCGTGACGCCCCATTACACTATTCCCAACGTCACGTGCGGCCTGTGAAGTGTGATGCCCCGCATTACTCAACTGTCTGTACTCGCGGTCTGTAATGCGTTCTACATCACGTCGTGTAGTGTGCACTATTTGTGCCACCCACGGTATCACACGCGTATACCTCGGACGACACTGGTAGAATGTTTAAACACAGACCGCAGAAGACACGTGATACACATTAAAATGTAATTTACACCTACTAACAGGAAGTAGATGTGGTTTTAGGTTAGGTAAATCCAGGCTATCCGTCGTTGGGGACTGAGAGACACGACCTTGCCTTATATCTATAATTGGTTGTAACATTACGTTAACCTCACCACTCGATGGCGCAAAAAAGTGGGCATCAAACTGGACACGCTGCTGCCTAATGTTTCAAATTTGTGTACATATGTGTCATTACGAAACTGACATAAATCCGATCTCCAAGAAAGTATCGCGCGTGAATACTGAACGCTTACAACGGCGTACGTGACGCTTACAATGGCGTACGTGATGTGGATTTCCTGGACTGTTGACCTGCTAGAGACTGATCGACGCCCGTTCTAGCGGAAATGAGACTTGTCCGTGACGTCACCAGACTACTGACGCATTTGAAGTGCTCCATACGGCTCGAGATCTCCTGGTTTCTTTTCCAAACTGGTTTCTCTACGGCAGCGTGAACAATTGCCACGTTCTATATCGTGATCGTTATTTATATAGCTGGTTTACGGGCGAGTGTGAATTTAAACTGTTTGATACTCTCTGAATTATGTATTGTGTATTTAGAACAGCGCTACTCAATAACGCTCTGACCAATGATTTATACCGTATGCACTTTCAGCTTCATATACTGTGTTTATGCGAGATGACTATTTCTTTGCGTGTATATGTTATGCCACTGTAATGCAACGCTCCTCTGGTAATCGGAAGTGACGCTGAACACATTAAGGTAAACCAACACAGTCGCCGAAATGTTTGTATTTCAACTATTGTGTTCATTAGAATAATTAATTAATCAAGGGAGTTTATGTTTCTCCACAAGTTACTTTCGTTTTTGCATTGTGTTGTTTCGATTTGTGTATTTTAATGTAAGGAAACCATTGACTAGCCGTATTCGCGCAATGGCGCAGAAATGGGCTTGTTAGATTATAAGTTCTCTTTCTCCTATGGCCTTCCGCTTATGTGTTTCATATGAATATTTTGGCATGATATTAAAATAATATTGATAATGTAATTATTTTAATCGAACAGCGTAGCTTTTTAATTGTTTCCGTTTTGTTAATGTCAGCAAACGCCGTTTATTATATACAGTTTGAATGTGCTTGATCCTAAAATCAAAACTAAATGGATTAATTTATTACTGTATATAAAGTGTCATACGTTTGGATCAGTGTTATATGGGAAAGACCGATATGGAGTTCTCGGAGGAACACAGTAGTGCGCCACTTATCGGTTTCCGTAAAGTAAGGCCGTAGTAAAATGCTGCGTTCTAATCACGTCGTATTTACTCTGTGTACGACTTCGTAACGCCTACCTGACCCAACTGCTTATATCCGAGTGGTGAAGTCGTTTAAGCTCAACAGGCGATGTTTACGACACGAAACATCACCACTGGAGCGCAGCGTGAATTCCCGGGTTTGACCCGCCACGATCATCACCCGTTGTGGTGTGGTGATAATTTCGTCTGGTGTTAGAGCTTTGACAGGGAACGGGTCTCGTGTTTAGCGTCGTGGTGAGGGATGTCCACACGATAACGGACAGGACGAACACGACAGCCTTTGTTAACGTTGTTCTGTCGTTCGTCTCGTGTAGGATCGGACTGCATTGCGCGTGTGATTGATCGGTGAAAATCCCCCCAAACCACACTAAGATACGGTGTTCGGATATTTACAACATCTTAAAAATGCAGTTTGCGTATTATCTGTAATATATCTTTGACGCATTTTGCAAACTGGTGAAACGCTTTACTCACAAATTTATCGAAACATGAATCTTTGGGGTGGCTGTTTCTACCACACGGACTTTTGTGTACACTTGATATGCATCGGTGTTATTGGTATCGATGTTAAGTTGAACGTTTGCTTAACATTATATAGGTTACTCATTAATAATGGGATGTGTCGCTTGGTCAAAGCCGGTTCGATGCGTCACGGACGTTATATTTCTGTCTAGGCTAATCGTTTAGGACAATGTGTATGGCACGTATGCATACGTGTGTGCATTGAGACATCGGGCGATGTTGTTTTATTTTTGTAACGAGCCTATGGCGGATGCCGTAAAAACTAACACCGCTTGCATTTAATGCAGTTTGCTATGATTTGATATATGATATGATATTATATATGACTGTCCGCGTTGTTGTGTTCTAAGATGTGCAATTCTCTCATGTCCGTGACTAGTATAGCCTTTGTAATATGAAGCAATGTCATGGAAATAATTGTCTGTCACTGTGCGTAATAAAACATTACATACATGTGTAATGGAGTTTACGTTAAACATCTTTTGAGAACACGCCATAGGAATATCCCATCCTGGCGCGCCAATATTCACATATATCGCCCAGCTCTCACTAAAATCCCCAAATCACGAGCTCGGATAGTTGTGAGAAAGGTCGTGACCCGACTGGGGCATTATGACGTATCACGTGACACCCGTATCCATCTCATCTGTAAGCTGCATACTGCCATATAAACAAGTTCTTTCCCCGAAACACTGACATTTGAACCATCACATTTGTTTAATTAAAACATGGTTTGGCACTGTTATACCGTAGTCAAACCAAAAACAGTTTCTACAGTGTGACAACGGTTTTACGAATAACATTATACAAAACAATGCAAGTTTACATTTTATATAAATTATGTCGAAAATAAAACACATTCTAGACCGGAACATAACAACAGCACATGTGCATGATGTCATTTCGCATACAGTGACGTCACGTCCGGAATTCACTTAGATACAGAGTTGGCACCTGATTAGAAAGCGCAGAAAGGATTTTTAATCACTGCAGCTGACAACGTCCAAGTAAGTACAATATTATGTTTATGTATGACGTCGCTTACGTGCAATAGTCTATATCGATATATTCATATTGTTGGAATTCGGTGTAGATTCTAACCTTATCTCGGATTCGCAGTTACAACTATATACTATTACGGGCCTACATGCGGTGCCTCGGCACGTTCAAAGTATGAAGTTTCAGGCATATAAAGTAATATAAAATTATGCTTTGTGACCCTAGAACACTCCCTACCCTGTCAGAATAGCCAATGCACCCGATTATCGTCCGCGTTTAAAATGAAAGATATATAGGGTCTAACATAGTCTCGCTTAACCGACTGTCGGTCGGCTGCGGAACTACGCCGAGAAGACAGTCTGGTGAGTTTCCCGGCTTTTGAATATTAAATTTTATCCGCGTGATCTATACAATGCTGCCACCTCACGGACACTGGTTAATCCTGCCATAATTTCATTTTTATAAATAACTGCAAATTTGTATTTCTATTTATTTTGTGTTAATATAAGTTTAATTTTGAATAGGTTTTATAATACAGCATTATTTGATAAAAAGGTATACTTATTTAAGTTGTATGTTATCCGTGTGGGGCTAAACAATGTTGCCAACTCACGGATACTGGTTAGTCCTGCCGTAATTATTATTTTATAAACAACTGTAAAATTGAATTTGTACTTATTTTTGTGTTAATATAAGTTCAGTGTTGAATATTTTTCACAGGATATCATTATCTTGTAAAAGTATATCGTTATTTTAATTTTTATTTCATAGTTCGCCTGAGAGCCAATCAGCGTCTCTACCTTAATCTAGGGTAATGCCGTTAACAAATGCAGTTTCCCCAGGCAGAATTGAGGGGCTTAAAAGTGCTGCCACCTCACGGAGCCTGGGTAACCGAGGCTAGGTCTAACAATATTTGACCGAAGGCGGAGTGTTGTTTTGACCCAGAAACTGTCCCTATACCTGTACTTTATAGTGCTGTAAACCTGCAACAATGCCAAATAATTTAATGAACGCAGTGACGCATTGATTCACAAACCTTTCGTGGCTTTACCACCTTTTACATAACTTCTCCAAAACGACTCCAACTCTAGTCATTCCAGAAGAACTACTAGCTATATTAACACTACAACTAGCAATTATGCACCTTTGTTTGGAAGTATTTTATATAGCAGGAGAACGCATAAGTTTTTTGTTTTAAATTCAATGGGTAACGATGTATTGCGCCAAAGAAATCGGCATTCTGGATTTGATATTTACAATTAGAACACATCAATTATCATGTTTCAATTACAGTTAACATTAGACATAACTGCGGGCTGGGCGCCTGTCAATACTCCGTTAGCAACTGCTATTTCGACCTCCTAAAATACTCAAACCTAATCATGCAAGGTATTTTTCGGGATTTTGAAGGAAACCGTAGGGGAGACTGGGGCTAGTTGTAACACGTGTAAGTTGTAACCGAGGGCTTGCAGAGAAAACTGCTAATTATTCTGCAAGACGACAGCATGTTCATCAATAGATTGTCATGTGTAATATAACGTGAATCCGTCGACACGCCATAAAGTTACGCTATTTTTAAAAGAAAAGAGGTACTACCGTGCCGGGGTAACTTTTTTTAACACTTTAGGACACGTCATATAACTCATTATGCCACAAACATGTAAGAAGTCAGGCATTTAACTATGCACCGATTATCTGCGGGAGATATGTGGGAGCCCTTTGGCATGACAACAATTTCGACCGGTTAAGAAACTCACCCGCAATCCTGAATTGTGTTATTTGTGTTACAACTAGCCCCGTACCGGGGTAACTTGTAACATTTTAGGACACCTCATATAACTCATTATGCCACGAATATATAATCAACCAGGCATTTAATTATGCACCAATATTCTTCGGGAGATATATGGGGAACCTTTAGCATGACAAAAGTTTCGATCGGTTAAGAAACCTACCCGCAATTCGGGAATGTGTTGTTTTTGTAACAACTAGCCCCGCTCTCCCCTACGAATTTTCGTTTCAGACCTCCACCAGCACGTTCCGTCAGATGGAACACAACTTTTGAGACTCTCACGAAACCGTCGATAGAACCACAAAGGCGTTGTGAAGGCCAATCCGATTAGACCGCCATATTGACACTCACGTTCCATCTCGGCTCTCGCGTGTTTCAAATGTTTGCTGCGGCATAATAACAGGACAGGTAAGAATGTTAATTTCACTTACCGTGTAAATGTACATAATTTTAATTCTTAGTATGGCAGCAGTGGCTTCACTGCTGGCATTGTTGGGCGATCAAATCGTGTACCGGGCCCGCAACATTGAAAGTGATCGACGGTACGGGTCTGGTTATAATATTTATATATTAACGTTGTCACGTCTACGTTAACGCGTGGAACAGCGGCTTCAATGTGCACTTCTGCTAACTAAAATATTCTGGCTCAACATGAAGACTGACACCACTTACGTCACGAGGTATTTCACGAGCAAAGAACTACTCGACTAAGTACAGTGTTGCGTTGTGTTCGGTTGCAAACCACACTTTGATTGCGCTATCATCTCAAATACAAAGCAGCCACATAACTTTAAGTGCCTCACCCGAAATTAGTTATCCTGATTTATAGCAACAACATGTATTCCACTTATTTAGTTAGTGTAATACAAATTATTATTATTATTATTATTATTAGTAGTAGTAGTAGGAGTAGTAGTAGCAGCAGCAGCAGTAGTAGTAGTAGCAGCAGCATGTAGAGTGGTATGGCAGTGGTAGTGGTAGTGGTAGTGGTAGTGGTAGTGGTCATGTAGCGTAGTAGTAGTAGTAGTAGTAGTAGTAGTAGTAGTAGCAGTAGTAGCAGAAGCAGCAGTAGCAGAGTGCAGTGCAGTAGTAGCAGTCAGTAGAGCAGTAGCAGCAGAGAGTAGTCAGTAGCAGAGCAGTCAGAGCAGCAGCAGAGTCAGGCTAGGAGCAGTAGTAGTAGGAGCAGCAGCTAGCAGCGTAGTGGTATGCGTAGTTTGTAGTTAGTGGAGTAGTAGTGGTAGTGGTAGTGGTAGTAGCATGTGTAGCTAGTAGCTAGAGTAGCGAGTAGAGTAGAGTAGTAGTAGTATAGAGTAGCAGCAGTAGCAGTAGCAGTAGCAGCTAGCTAGAGCTAGTAGCTAGCAGCTAGTCGCTAGCGTAGTGTAGGAGTATGGCAGGAGTGGCAGTGGAGTGAGTGGTAGTGTAGGTGTAGTAGTAGTACAGTAGTATAGTAGTAGTAGTAGTAGTGTATGTAGTATAGCAGCAGCTAGTAGCTAGCTAGCAGCAGTAGAGCAGTAGTATCAGCAGTAGCTAGTAGAGCAGTAGTAGTATGCAGTCGCAGTGGTAGCTAGGCTAGTAGTAGCTAGTAGACGTAGGCAGTAGTGTGTGTAGTAGTCAGCAGCAGCATGCTAGCTGTAGTTGTCAGCTAGCTGTTAGCAGTAGCTAGCAGATGCAGTAATGCGTCATGCAGCAGCAGTAGTAGAGTAGTAGTAGAGTGTGTAGTAGTGTATAGTAGTAGAGCAGCAGCAAGTAGTGTAGCAGTAGTATGTAGTATGTAGTAGAGTAGTGTAAGCAGAGTAGTAGTAGCTAGTAGATGTAGTAGCAGCAGCAGCAGCTAGCGTAGCTAGTAGTAGCAGCAGCAGAGTCAGAGCAGCAGCAGCAGCAGCAGTAGTAGTAGTAGCAGAGCTATGTAGTAGCAGCAGCAGTAGAGTAGTAGAGTAGAGTAGTAGCAGCAGCAGCAGCAGTAGTACGCACAGCAGCTAGAGTAGAGAGCAGTCAGAGCAGCAGCAGCAGCAGCAGCAGTAGTAGCAGAAAGTAGAGTAATCAGCACAGCAGCAGCAAGACACAGAGTGTACAGTAGTCAGAGAAGCAGTAGTAGAGTAGCAGCAGAGCAGCAGCAGCAGTTCGATAGCTTAGGTCAGCAGATCATATCAATCATACATATACACACACACACACACACACACACACACACACACACACACACACACACACACACACACACACACACACACACACACACACACACACACACACACACACACACACACACACACACACACACACACACACACACACACACACACACACACACACACACACACACACACACACACACACACACACACACACACACACACACACACACCAGATCACTGATATGCACATTCCAGGCCCTAATACGTGGCAGGTACCATTCGCCAATTATAGAACGCAGTAACACAACCAATTTTAAATGGTGAAACAAAATTACCAGTGGCAATCCAGTACCATTGGCCCATCTAGGTAATAAACTATTTTAAATTATTTCATTGCAAACAAACAAATGAGTGAACTGGTGAAAGTGTAATAAATTACTGACGCATTGATTGGCGTTGTAGCCGAGACCCGTAGTGACGTCATGGATTTGCATAGTTGTAAATCTACACTGTTGTGTTTGTTATGTTATGACGCAAGACATTGCGCACAGACAATGCGCGACATTGTCGCTCTGCCCAGCGCAAATCATTAACAATATGTCGACGAAAATAAATGGTTAATTACTATATACTTAAGTGTTTACTTTAGAAATGATGCCCTTAATCAACATTTATATTCAAAAAAATTCTCATTATTGTTATTGCGATAAACTCTCTCCAACTGGGCGCCACGATAAACATCACCACGGCGGTACATATACCCACAGATAGTAAACAAGTGCATAATTACTGCATATCGCTTTGTATTTTAATATATGAACCGTACTTATCATATCATAAGTTAAATAGCCGCTTGTTTTGAAATATACAAGTAATCGTAGGTTCTAATTATTTATAATATTATTATGACATACTATAAAATAGGCCATTTGTGGAACACGTAATCGTGTTAAAATGATTCAGCATTATTACTAGATAAAATAGAACAACCAGTTACTCGATTATAATATATTACACGATGTACGCAGACGTTCGTATTGGGTCGTATACCCGTATGCTGTTGAACCGGTATTTCTATACGATTCAGAATATCACATGATACAAGTCGATCTTTGGCGTTGTCAAACCAAACCACAGTGTATTTTGGGAGTATGACTGATTTTTTGCACAGACCTAGTAGCACTTTTTACCCACCGATATGTATATATATTTATGGTAATGCAAATATGTTATCACTTAAGCGAGTTAATATATCGAAAAGCATAACATGATTATCCGATAGTAATTGTTTATATGCACCAGGAAAACAACGTACAGCACCCACCGCCTACCGCTTACAACCACACAAACACAAATCTTATACATAATTATGCAAGGCAAAAATACATTGCATATTTGAGTGCCTGAATAAGGTGTTTCGCCATGTAGCGAGTAACGATACAACTAATTCACTAGAGAATCCGACAGGCGGCGGCACTGACAGCTTTGTTTCCACCGCCTGTCGCCAAGAGTCGCATGCCAGCCGTCTGTAGTTCGAGACGCAGTTGTAGCTCCTCGTGCGATACGTCGCCATTTGAGCGGTCGCCTTCTCTGCGCATGCTAGATGGGGGGTCTTTTGCGGAACGTTCCGACGTCACGCTATTTCGGGGGGACTTCCCGGGTGCCGTGTAGGCCGCAGAGGTGACGTTGCCGACAGCAGGTTTGGGTTTGACTGTGACCTCCGTCGTTGGTGCGGTGGACTGGGAGCCGTGGCGTGGAGGTCGGCCGGCTTGGTTCCTCCGTCTCGGCCGTTGAGCCGGCGGCTTCTGTGCCGGTGGTTTAGGCACACGTTCCTGCTTTCTCTCCTGTATGTCTTCTTCTTCGTCTTCTTCTGAAACCACACCGTCCTTTGGTCATACTTTCAAAATGTAAATCTTCCGTATTTCACAACTGGTTGTTCAACAGTTGTATCAGGCCTAATCGGGCGATTTCAGGCTTATCCCACAAAACACTAGATAATGGCACCGGGTGAAACAATTTAATAATAATTATATCATAATACTTTTATGTTTATTTACCCGTAACACATACGGTTATACTTCCTGCGAATGTACTGCCTACGAGAGCAGCAACTGGACATATGTCATTGTGCGATGCAGCAACAAGAATATGTCAGAGAAGACGAGATAAAACATGGCGGAGAACAGAGACTGGCCACCAATTACCACGCCGCTACAATAATAAATTAACATAGGACATTTGC
>JAODUO010000492.1:185000-202500 GCA_025642075.2 Ridgeia piscesae
CACAGGCCCCAGCAGTCTGTAAATGGGTGGTTTGGCGAGCGACCAACTGTCTGCCAGATACCCTAGTGTCTAACTGTTTATGGTAGACGAGGTCGTCCCACTTACCTTGTCATGTTCACAGAGTATTTTGAAGGCGAAATTGCCTTCTCGCATGCAGATGTCCAGCGGCCCGGCTGACCGCGGACGGCTGGACGTTGACCGGGGTGAGAAGGAGTCCGGGTGCTCCTTAACAGTATCCCCTGGATCCGTAGAAAAAAATCACCAGGATTAAACCCAGAGAGCGGGAAAGAGGGTGACAAAAAATTATGAAGAAAAGATAAATGTAGCATAGGGGTGAACCATGGTGACGTTTGAATTCCACGAGAACAAATTTGTGATTTGTTTTTTTCTAAATATTTGTGAAGTTACGGTGTTAATTCATGCATCGTGACAACTATGATATCCTCCATTTTGTTAGCTACGGCGGGGCTCGGGTGTAGACGGTTGTTACAGTGCACGCAAGATACATATTTGAGGTGCGTGAACATCCGGTCTGACAACATTCATGTCGCCATAACCACTACTTCGGAGATTGTGAGAGTTCTTTAATCCACTAACTGAGTGGTAGCGCACGTGTATCCCTTCCCACGCGGCTGGGGTCCGTCGCTTCATTCTACGGTCATTCGTTTTGTTCCTAAAACTAAGCTCGATATAAGCGAACGTGCATTCTCTGCAGCTGCGCCTACAATCTGAAATCAACTCCCTATTACAATTACCATCTTTTATAGAAAAATCTCAAAACCAATTTGCTTTACCGCCATATATTTCCGGCGGTTCTATGCTCCTTTGACGGCTCTAGGAACCCAACATACCCGCGGTGTTCTTCTGACAGTCGATGAAGATGAGGCGCGGGTAGAGCTCTCCTGTCGCCTCGGCGTACTCGCTCAGTTGGCGCAGGAACTTCCGCTGGGCCAGCTCGAACAACTCCTGCGAGAACACGCACAAGTAGTACCGAATAAAAACACCTCAAAGGAAACAACAGCGGTAGACTATGATAACAGAACACGCAGAGTTAAAGTCAAATAACAGATCCTGCCAAATCTTGTTTAAACAGACTCCAAAAACAACCCTCCAAGAACATGCAGAGATTATAATGACAAATTCTTTAAAAAAACCAATATGCACAGGTGGTGTTCAATGACAATTATTGCAAGAAGACAAAGTGTTTGGGTTTTGCTTCAACTCGTCTTAGAGAACTCTGTGATAGACTCCAAAATAATCCCACAACAACAATCAGAAGTAGATTCCAATAACAAGCGTGAAACGTTCACGATTCTGTCTGACTCACACAACACAGCACACAAGGAAAAGCAACGATATCAAAAGAAATGCTGAGGTGCAGTGGGGAAAATAGTATCCAACTTGTATAACTGTTTTGCTTTTGTCTTAGTTATGTTTCTTAGTGAAATGTATATTCCGTAACTTAAAATCAACATATTGAAGAAGAATGTACCATACGAAATGGCAGAATTTGAATCAAATATGTGACGATACAACGTCGGAATTGTGGATCACCAACAAGGCACCTAAAACATACGAAACCTCAATGGCGACATATATTCAGTTGCGTTGCATGTAAGAGCAAGATTACTTTTCGTAATTTACAAGAACAGTGAACTATAGAAAAATTATTCACACAAAAGAGCTGTTTGACTTCACAAACACGACTAGAACAAACAGACACACTGTCGGCAAACACGTGGTTTTCGCCATACCCTGTCAGTGAATAGTGTTATGAATTCAGGTATACCTGAAATGATGCCGTCTTCTGTTCATCGGTCAAACGATCAGCTTGGTTTTCCCCTTCCTGACCTTTGCCCTCAGCCTCTGCGTCGTCACCTTTCAGCCTCTCTTTGACCATCTTCAGCAACTTCCGGTAGGCCGTGTCATTCTGCTCCTGCAGATTGATCTCAGGGAAAGGGCGTTGCACGGAGAGAAGACCGACCTGTTGGCAAGGAAGAATCACGTACTTATAGTGTAACATACCAGGAGAACGATGTGGCTTTAGTGGTCTTTGTATTATGACGAAACACATTTTGACATCACATAAAAACAACTGAATCAGCAACGAAGGTTTCATAATCAGAACGATTGAAAAGATAACTACGTCAACAATAATAAAACTATGTCATTGATGTAAGACTTAAGGAGAGCGTCAACTATCAACACAAAACACAAAACACACAACAAAAAGTATAACATAAAGTATAGACGCAGTACCAGGAAATAATGATTATTGACAGCGATAGGTGGCGTCCGTTATGCAGTATATGCTTCCCAGAGAAGTTGAGATTGTGTTTGATTAAACTAGTCTGCCAGGGAAGTAAAGTGTAGAGTGCTTTGAACGGTCCTAAGGACCGGATACTGTGCATTATAAGAACATACCTTTTATCTCTACATTTTTATACGATTGGTGGCACAAGCTTGAATAATTAACACAACAATCGGTTTTACATTAATCCTCGGGTCTTTCGACAGATTCCGGCTTCTTCATAAACCGCGTCAGAACAACATAAGACATCATTAAACAATGTTTCATATCGCAAATGTTGTTTTGCAGACGTTTGTTTCCTAAAGGTGCCTACCTCTGAATGTCGCCAGGAGTTGTCGGTGCCGACAACAACAAGTAGGGTCGGTATCTTCAGGATACTCGTGGCGAACCGGAACTCCATCGCACAGTTGTCTGATTTCGCGTACTCCGTCGACACGCAGGCAATCATCATTCGAGCGTGACGGAGACCTTCAGCGATGTCCTCGAAAAGCCCTTGCTGTGGACATTAACAAACAGACCTTGCTGTGGACATTAACAAACAGATCATGCTGAGGACATTAACAAACAGAACTTTTTTGATGGTATTGACAAAAAACGGACCTTGCTGAGGACATCGACAAACAAACGGACCTTGCTGAGGACATCGACAAAGAGTTACTGCAATGTCCTCTTAACAACTTAATTACGTCGTTTCAAAAATCAGTGCGTCATCTGATTCTATCAAAGTCCCCCACAAAATGTCTTTTGTTAACTGATATATTTGTAGAAATAAATATATTGTCCTCAGCAAAGTCAGTATATCTATATATATATATATATATATATATATATATAAAATATTTATATATATATATATATATATAAAATAATATTTACTTACATACATACATATTTACTTACATACATACATACATACATACATACATACATACATACATACATACATACATACATACATACATACATACCTACCTACCTACCTACCTACCTACCTACCTACCTACCTACCTACCTACCTACCTACCTACCTACCTACCTACCTACTTACCTACCTACCTACCTACCTACCTACCTACCTACCTACCTACCTACCTACCTACCTACCTACCTACCTACCTACCTACCTACCTACCTACCTACCTACCTACCTACCTACCTACCTACCTACACTACCTACCTACCTACCTACCTACCTACCTACCTACCTACCTACCTACCTACCTACCTACCTCCCTACCTACCTACCTACCTACCTACCTACCTACCTACCTACCTACCTACCTACCTACCTACCTACCTACCTACCTACCTACCTACCTACTACCTACCTACCTACCTACCTACCTACCTACCTACCTACCTACCTACCTACCTACCTACCTACCTACCTACCTACTACCTACCACATACATACATACATACATACATACATACATACATACATACATACATACATACATACATACATACATACATACACATACATACATACATACATACATACATACATACATACATACATGCATACATCATACATACACACATACATACACACACACTACATACATACATACATACATACATAATACATACATCATCATCATCGTATGATGCATGCTTTGCATGCATGCATGCATGCTGATCCTCTCCTGCCTGCCTGCCTGCCTGCCTGCCTGCCTGCCTGCCTGCCTGCCTGCCTGCCTGCCTGCCTGCCTGCCTGCCTGCCTGCCTGCCTGCCTGCCTGCCTGCCTGCCTGCCTGCCTGCCTGCCTGCCTGCCTGCCTGCCTGCCTGCCTGCCTGCCTGCCTGCCTGCCTGCCTGCCTGCCTGCCTGCCTGCCTGCCTGCCTGCCTGCCTGCCTGCCTACCTACATACATACATACATACATACATACATACACCCGTATATCATACATTGTAGTAATACAGACGGGGTGTGATCCTCTCCTTACCCGGCCGACTCTGTCGATGTCGAGCCAACACCGGACTCCGTTCTCCTCCAGGTAGTCTCTGATCTCGCGAGGGTCGCCGAAGCCCAAGGCTCCATCTACGTGCCTGAGGAAGAATGAATGTAAGTACACCACCTCAAACATCGAACAGACGTCACCAGTAACTACACGTTAATACCACTAGGTAGCCCTATCCTGGAATACATGGTATAACACTTTCCGTCGTTTTCTTTCTTACACAGAGATCGGTCATAATATCTCCGACCATAGTATGGGCAGCTTCTATTGGCTGCACGTTTGTCATTGTCAAGTTGTGTTATTTGTCCAATATTTAACTGTCGATGTCATAAGCTTGGAGATTGTATCGAAACAATAGCTTATATATTCTTAGGGATGTCTGCTTATTTACACATATATTTTCGTAGGTAGCAATTTGTGTGTTGTTTTCTAAAAGAAAATGTGCTTTCGCCAAAGTAATTGTTTTATCCAGAGAATCAATATTATGATTACTATTCTTATCCATACCATTTCATATGGTCCACCACCAAAAATACCTTTCAAGACTGTGAGGAAAGTGTTGAAAAATATTATCGATTTCAAAAGGCAATTGTTAAAGAGATTTTTGCGGACTGTTTTCAATAAAATTGAATTAACGTGCTTAATCGTTAAACTAAAATTGGACGAATTATAAGGACTTAGAGAAGAAACATTTGTGTGCTTACCTAATGTCTATTAGTTTACTATTCTCACATAAATATTTGCATTTTAGTACATGCTATACAAACGAATAGCAATATCATACCTGGTTCCCTTGGCAACGGCTTGGCGGGAGTTTACCCAGCTGTAACTTATGAAACATGGCGGGAAATTCTTCGGCTTTTCACTGTTCTGCGTCCGGTCTGCCAGTCGCTTGGTCAACTCTTCCAGCTTTGCCTGGTACTGTTCCAGCTTCTGCATCTTGATGAAGACCTGGCACCGGAACCGGAAGTGATGCATACGATATCCGGAAGTGACGTTATACGTATGTTTGTAACAAGTAGCAATATACATGCATTGTGATTCGGATACAGTGATATGAATACGAGTTTGAGAGTGACACAGTAATGTACGCAACATTATCCGGGTAATGTCACTTTGGAAACATAATGATCTCCTTGTAGGCAATAATTTTTCTAATTTCCGTAATTATGAAATGCTCTGTGGCGCGGCAGTTATATAAAACATGAATGGTTAAATGCTACATCTGTCATAACCAGCATAAAGCAGCAAAGCTAAGAAGTGAAAGACACGACACCGGTTTAAGAACACATCTAATGGTCAAATATGAACATGTGTGTTTGCCAATAACATTCAGTTTTTCATTCCACAGTACGTGTGTATTGTGTGTTAGCACAATTCCCTAACATAATAATAATAATAAATAACTTCTATGGCGCTAATATCCTCAGAGTTCGAGCTCAGTGGCGCAACAAAACCTGTGGATTAAGCGTGCTCATAGTCAAGGGCAATGCAGAGGTCGTCAACAATTAGATAAGTGCGCTAAGAAGCTAAGGTGGATGGGCTAGATTTAACAGATAGGTTTCCAGGTGACGACAAAATGTAATGACGGAAATGTATTCCACAGGGTAGGCGCGACTACTGAGAAACCTCAACTTCCGGCCTTTAAGAACACACCCCTTTAACCAAGAACGAGACAAGGGTCATAACCTCTCGTATCATGTTTTGTGTGGCCTGTTTATCCACTATCTCTGTCCTACCTACCTTAAGCCCAACCTCCCTTCTCCAGTCAATGTGTAACACACTAAGCTGCTGTTTCCCACTCCACAAATAGTTGTACACTGTGCCCTACCTCGTCTGCCACTAACAAGCCTAGCTTGCTTCTCCTCCATTCGAAGCCATCGCCCAGGGCAACCAACAGCAACGGCTTGCGCAGCGTGTGCCGCGCATACAGGAAGACGTCCATGCATTGTGGGTCCGCGACGTAGGCGTCAGAGATGAGCGCCATGAATACGTCAGCATCTCTCATCGCCAGCGCCATCTTCTCAATGCTTTGCGCGTCGGGATCGTCTGCGAAGTAGCTGTAGACCGAAGTACGTCTATGAGTCTATTCCGTGCAGGTACATAACCGTATTTAGTCACATGTTCATTCACTCACCATCACGTGAGACACAAGAAACGGAGAAATCAGACAATTATGATATAAAATTGTAATATATATATATATATATATATATATATATATATATATATATATATATATATATATATATATATGTATATATTATATATATATATATATATATATATATTGTGTGTGTTGTGTGTGTGTGTGTCCTTTATTAACATAATAGATAACCATAGCGATACTATATATATATATATATATATATATATATATATCGCATTATCGTATTATGAATGTTCTCAAAATTATATTATTTTTAAATAAAGGAATTACAGTGATACGTAGATACCCTCATTAGCGAAGCAAACACAAGTTTATATCGATGATAATGCTAAACAAACGCGTTGTTTCTTTAAAAGGGTTTATCAACTAGCTTTTCGTTTGTGTCTGTTTTTACGTTACGTCATTTAGCAGTTTAACATCATGTTGACAATGTGGAATTTGCGCAGAGTGCGATAACTGTTAGCTCTCATGCATGTTGGTGAACACATTCAAGCAAGTTACTCTCACAGAGTGCAGACTTACCATCTGTACCCGGCTTTACACAGGTCGTCTCGGATCTGACGCGGGTTCACAGAAGTGTTTGACTTTGAGGACGGGATGTCCTTTGCGCAGTAAGAGATGAAGATGTCTGCAAGAGAGGGATATCAAAATAGTAACTCGTAAACCAGTTCTCGAGAATAACGAGATAATATAATGTGTGTGTGTGTGTGTGTGTGTGTGTGTGTGTGTGTGTGTGTGTGTGTGTGTGTGTGTGTGTGTGTGTGTGTGTGTGTGTGTGTGTGTGTGTGTGTGTGTGTGTGTGTGTGTGTGTGTGTGTGTGTGTGTGTGTGTGTGTGTGTGTGTGTGTGTTTGGGTGTGTGTTTGGGTGTGTGTGTGTTTTTGTGCGTGTGTATATTGTGTATATGTGTTAGTGTGTGTGTATGTGTGTGTTTGGGTGTGTGTGTGTGTGTGTGTGTGTGTGTGTGTGTGTGTGTGTATGTGTGTGCGTGCGTGCATGTATACGTTTGTGGTGTGTGTTGCTGTGCGTGCTTGCATGTGTGTGTGTGTGTGTGTGTGTGTGTGTGTGTGTGTGTGTGTGTGTGTGTGTGTGTGTGTGTGTGTGTGTGTGTTGTGTGGGGTGTGTGTGTTTGTGTGTGTTTTTTTGTGTGTGTGTTGTGTTGTGTGTGTGTGTGTGTGTGTGTGTGTGTGTGTGTGTGTGTGTGTGTGTGTGTGTGCGCGTATGTGTGTGCGTGCGTGCGTGCATGTGTGCGTGTGTGCGTGCTTGTGTGTGTGTGTGTGTGTGTGTGTGTTGTGGTGTTGTGTGTGTGGCTGTGTGTGTGTGTGTGTGTGTGTGTGTGTGTGTGTGTGTGTGTGTGTTTTTTGTGTATTTTTGGTGTGTGTGTGTGTGCGTGTGTGTGTGTGTGTGTGTGTGTTTGTGTGTATGTGTGTGTGTGTGTGTGTGTGTGTTGTGTGTTGTGTGTGTGTGTGTGTGTGTGTGTGTATGTGTGTGTGTGTGTGTGTGTGTGTGTGTGTGTGTGTGTGTGTGTGTGTGTGTGTGTGTGTGTATGTCTCCGTGTGTGCGTATACGTGCGTGTGTGTATGTCCGTGCGTGCCGGCATGCGTGCGTGTGAATCAGTTCCTGTGTAGGCATATGTTTGTTTCATGTGGGTGTACTGCACAACACCATTTTTATAAATTATGTTTTATGTACAAAAACACCGCAAGACAAAATTATTCTTAGATCCTCTCACATAATCAACATCGTGCTACCACCTGTTTGTGCCGTCAGTGCGCTCTTTATTTATATTACATTTTCAATATATAATAACGTATGGCGCTGTCGTAGTCTTTGAACGGTGTTCCCGGGGTCTTTGTTTGCCATTTCCCATCCCCTGACCCGTGTTGCGAAGTTAACTTACCTGCGCTCCATTTCCCATCCCCTGACCCGTGTTGCGAAGTTAACTTACCTGCGCTCATGTCCCATCCCCTGACCCGTGTTGCGAAGTTAACTTACCTGCGCTCCATTTCCCATCCCCTGACCCGTGTTGCGAAGTTAACTTACCTGCGCTCATTCCCATCCCCTGACCCGTGTTGGAAGTTAACTTACCTGCGCTCCATTTCCCATCCCCTGACCCGTGTTGCGAAGTTCTTACCTGCGCTCATTCCCATCCCCTGACCCGTGTTGCGAAGTTAACTTACCTGCGCTCCATTTCCCATCCCCTGACCCGTGTTGCGAAGTTAACTTACCTGCGCTCCATTTCCCATCCCCTGACCCGTGTTGCGAAGTTAACTTACCTGCGCTCATGTCCCATCCCCTGACCCGTGTTGCGAAGTTAACTTACCTGCGCTCCATTTCCCATCCCCTGACCCGTGTTGCGAAGTTAACTTACCTGCGCTCCATTTCCCATCCCCTGACCCGTGTTGCGAAGTTAACTTACCTGCGCTCCATTTCCCATCCCCTGACCCGTGTTGCGAAGTTAACTTACCTGCGCTCATTTCCCATCCCCTGACCCGTGTTGCGAAGTTAACTTACCTGCGCTCCCTGTTTCCCCTCCCCTGACCCGTGTTGCGAAGTTAACTTACCTGCGCTCCATTTCCCATCCCCTGACCCGTGTTGCGAAGTTAACTTACCTGCGCTCCATTTCCCATCCCCTGACCCGTGTTGCGAAGTTAACTTACCTGCGCTCCATTTCCCATCCCCTGACCCGTGTTGCGAAGTTAACTTACCTGCGCTCCATTTCCCATCCCCTGACCCGTGTTGCGAAGTTAACTTACCTGCGCTCATGTCCCATCCCCTGACCCGTGTTGCGAAGTTAACTTACCTGCGCTCCATTTCCCATCCCCTGACCCGTGTTGCGAAGTTAACTTACCTGCGCTCCATTTCCCATCCCCTGACCCGTGTTGCGAAGTTAACTTACCTGCGCTCATGTCCCATCCCCTGACCCGTGTTGCGAAGTTAACTTACCTGCGCTCCATTTCCCATCCCCTGACCCGTGTTGCGAAGTTAACTTACCTGCGCTCATGTCCCATCCCCTGACCCGTGTTGCGAAGTTAACTTACCTGCGCTCCATTTCCCATCCCCTGACCCGTGTTGCGAAGTTAACTTACCTGCGCTCATGTCCCATCCCCTGACCCGTGTTGCGAAGTTAACTTACCTGCGCTCATTTCCCATCCCCTGACCCGTGTTGCGAAGTTAACTTACCTGCGCTCATGTCCCATCCCCTGACCCGTGTTGCGAAGTTAACTTACCTGCGCTCCATTTCCCATCCCCTGACCCGTGTTGCGAAGTTAACTTACCTGCGCTCCATTTCCCATCCCCTGACCCGTGTTGCGAAGTTAACTTACCTGCGCTCCATTTCCCATCCCCTGACCCGTGTTGCGAAGTTAACTTACCTGCGCTCATGTCCCGCCTCAGGTGTGTGAGTCCCCGGATGGCGTTAGCCAGGTGTCTGTCGTAGTCCTGTGTGTTATCGGGAGGCATGACACCTGTCACCAACAACAGCAGATAGAAGTCCTCGGGGCATAGACAAACCACGTAACTGGCTCATGTGGAAACGCGGCCATTCGCGAATTTTATCGTCTACAGATTATACGCATAGGTGAATTCGACTGAAAACACCACTCCCACTTAAGCACACCGTGAGAATCAGGTTTAAAGGGAGAGCGCCAACTCCTCTGCCCAGAATTGGCCTAGGAGTAATTTGTAACGGGGAGTCAGCTGTGTAAAACGGTGGAAAGTTAAACATCAAAGGATATTGCGGTTAACTATGCTCGCCTCTGCGTAATTGCTAATCAATTCTGTTTTGAAACTGGATGTTTGGTTTACGTTTGAACATGTTATAGGCGGAATCCTACTAAGTGCGAACATTGTTCCGAGCTTAATAAAGTAGCTAAACACAAACTGGCAGGCAGCGATCCATCAACATGCGTGCTGTAGTCACATGAACGTAATTTTAAATGGACACAATTAAATCTAGGAGCTGGCACATTCGCTTTCATTTTCGTCCCAGTGTCGACAGTTTGTCTCCAGTGCGATCGGAAGAAAACACACATCTTTCCCTCACTTTGTACGCAAATACTGTTTCCCACCCTTCTTTACGATTCACTTGCACATATAGTAACATATATTTAATTTTAAGATTACAACATTATGTTAAAGTAAACATACGCAACTAATGAATATTCACACATTCGTATGTATTTATAGTAACAACATTTACGTGTCCAAAACAAACAATGCTATATAATGTATGCAGATCTTCAACATGAAACATACAAATGACAAAACACCTCTGGACGCATGTACATTTTCAGCAAGAGGAACACCATCACTATGACCAATAAGTCGTTTCGAAACATAAACTCAAAAATCCCTACGCAGTATTATGTGATGTTAACAAGCGAAAACAAACACGAATACGTAATGAAAGTTATACAATGGCCGAGTGGACTGATACTTTCAACAACTTGAAGACGACGTGAGATGGGAAAATAAGTGTATTTACTGTGAAGGTCAGCCAAGGTGACGGCGTGGAAGTACTTGTGACATTGTAGGAACGGGGCATGCAGCTCCGAGGCTCGGCGGATGGTCGACGCTGTGAACATGCACGGGTCCTTCACGTACTGCAAGCAGAAACAAGGAGAGGTGTACGTTGTGTACGTGCAAGCATGTGTACGTGACGTTGTGAATGAGTGAACGCGACTGAGTTTGTATTGTTGGTGTTGTGTGGTGGGCCACTGTGATGTTATTCAAAATAAGTACTGTAGCGATTGGTCTGTTTGAAACGACAACTCAACTCCAGGCAGTGTAGAACTGTTTTGTGTGTACTGTTTGCGTGCGTATGTGCGTATGCGTACGTGTGTGCGTGTATGCACATGGATGGGTGACTGGGTTTGTGCGTGTTCGTGTGTGTGTGTGTGTGTGTGTGTGTGTGTGTGTGTGTGTGTGTGTGTGTGTGTGTGTGTGTGTGTGTGTGTGTGTGTGTGTGTGTGTGTGTGTGTGTGTGTGTGTGTGTGTGTGTGTGTGTGTGTGTGTGTGAGTTCATTATGTATATGTATATATATTATGTTGTATATATGTTATGTGTGTGTGTGTGTGTGTGTGTGTGTGTGTGTGCGGTCTAATATTATATGTATATATAATGTGTGTGTTGTGTGTGTGTGTGTGTGTGTGTGTGTGTGTGTGTGTGTGTGTGTGTTCGTATGTGGGTGTGTATGTATGCGTGTGTGTATATGTGTGTGTGTTCGTATGTGGGTGTGTATGTATGCGTGTGTGTGTGCGTGCTGTGCGTGTGTGTGTGTGTGTGTGTGTGTGTGTGTGTGTGTGTGTGTGTGTGTGTGTGTGTGTGTTCGTATGTGGGTGTGTATGTATGCGTGTGTGTGTATGCGTGTGTGTGTGTGCGTGTGGTGTGTGTGTGTGTTCGTATGTGGGTGTGTATGTATGCGTGTGTGTGTCGGTTCGTGCCCGTGTATTTATATAGCAGTTTTATTTTCGCCAAGTGTTTTTAACCTAAATACAACGGAAATGTTTACACCAATGTATGCAAATGTTGACTAATCTATGCATTGCGTGTACAATTGTGCACTTACAAATTTTTGGCAATCCGGACACGGCACAGCGTAGTCGTAGGTGACGCCCTGAAACGACTCGCTTATCAGACCCTCAAACACCTCGTGTACAAGGAACAGGATGTTTTCGGGTCTGGGTCCTTGCACGGTCACCACCAGCTCGCTGTCACTGTAACGACCATAAGAAATGGCTGTCAAGCGGGAGAACTTCCCGAGGCTAGCATTTCCTTCCATATTGTATCCTCGTATTAGGTTAAGTCGATGCTGTTATCGTAGCACCTAATGACATATTTTGAAAGCCAAAATGACAGAAAATCTTACATAATCTACAGTTAAAAGATCTCGAATCAAGCGTTGTGAAGGACTGTACCTCTGTTTTGGAACATGTTATTGTTTGTGTCAGAAAATGAAAAAGAACATGTCTATGCTTGATCTATATACGTATTATCAGGTTAACACAACCATCTAAAGGCATCGCTAAATAGCGAAGTCAGAACGCCAATATTAATGGATGGACTATTAGAAATATCTAGAAATGAGAAAAATCGTTTCTCGTGCAACAAGCACCGGCCACGTGTAATACACTTGTAGAAGTGTAACTTGTCTTGTGCAAAATCGATGGACTGAATAGATTACGTGCTTGCCGAAGACAATCCTAATTACGCAACTATCTCGTTAAATTTACACACATAGTCTAACGAGTGTACTTGCATATTTGCTTTATGCAAACCGAACATTTCATTGCTCGCTAATTAAAGTGCATATTTTATTACCGTGTGAGCAATCAAATCAAACTCACTTGGTTTGTCTCACCAACGCCACGTGTCCGTTCTTGCGAAGAAGCGAGCCTCGTTTCCAGATAACTGAGCTATCCGAAAACTGGTACAAGCGAACCTACAAGGTCAACATATTCTGTGTAGAGTCTACTTTTTGTATATGTCAAGTTGTGATAATTGTTTGGCGTTTGTTTTTGTTTAAAGCAACGTTGATACGACCAGCTCCTATAGTAACACGGAATATGACAGGACAATGGTTGATCGTGAAGCTACAAACTTGTCTTTATGTATTCGACGCGAATGACTTCATACATGGTTTGAATTTACGAATTACTGGAAGGTATATATTTCTGTCTCTCTCCCAAACTATTTGTTTCGTTTCAACACAAATTCTATTTAATACAGTTGTTGTCTGTTCATGTTTCGCTCACATAATACAGCACACACTCTGTTGAGTACAACTTTGTAAACTGAGACAATATGGGCGCAACGAAATTATTTAAATATACTTTATCGATTCACGGTCCCATCGTCTAATCACTAAATGTCCGCACACCATACCTCGACTCTGCAACAGTAGCCTAGTAAGACAAATGGCGGCATCATGCTCATAAAAATGGCGCCATGTCGCTGAAACTCGACCAATACAGTATCCGGCATAATCCAAGCTATCATGTAACATACATTACGTAAATGACACAACATCGTATTAGAGTGATTAAACGATACGTGAAAGAAATTTATTATTTCATTAGAAACGATAATAATGACCTTGTTTTACGACTCAATCGTTCGCCCAATGGTAGAATATCCATTAGCAAGTAGTCACGTGTTCCATCAGAATTACACATATAAATCAGAAGAGAAGGCTGACATTTTTAGGAATACGAGAAATTTCTATATAGAACAAATTCCTCTGATCCAAAAACGATGGTCGTATATCTCGTTAAGCGGAACATTTTGCCCAGTTTATGTGAACGAATGAGCGAGTTTTCCGGTTAAACGAACCAGGCATGTTTTTATACTGGTGTATCACGTGACATTCTCGTCGTACAGTGTCGGTCACTCACCTGTCCTCTGTTGAACAGTCCGGCCGGCAGGTATGTGAACGTATACACCATCTTCGTCTCACGGCTGCCACTTGTCCTGTCGACCTCCGGCCACGGGAACTAGAGCGACGGAACGAAATGAGACCTACGCCCTAAACTGTTCTAGTAAACCATTCAGTGGAAGACAATTGTGTTTCGACTGAATCAATTGTACAAACAGTTATTGCATATGATATGTGCTAGCACGGTTCATTCCAAGTGTTTTTATTGAATTCCATAATTGATATATTATATATATATATATATATATATATATATATATATATATATATATATATACATATATATATATAATAATATATATATAATAATAATTATTATTATTATATATAATATATTATATATATATATATATATATATATGTATATATATATATATATATATATAATGTTGACCGCTGAAGCGGCCTTCGTGTAACTGAAGAAAACAATTACTTGTGGACTTAATAATACCTTCCAACAATAATAATAAATGGCTGTTTTGAAAATAAACACATTATTCCGAATACATCTCCGTATTATACGCTATGGCGGCACTGTGAATGTATCTCCTGCGTGGTGCTCATGTCCACTCACTGCTTTCTACGGTAATTCATATCATTGGGCGACTTTCCTGCGATCTACTAATTGGCGATGTATTTAATAAATCACAAAGATTGCTATTTTTAGTTATTTACATTCGTCAAAGTACGACCTGACTGATGACGTTCAACCCTGCGGGCGCCATTGCTTCTGCGGGTATACGATGACGTCATTGGCAACATCATCACCTTAATGGCTGCCGCGAATGAACTTGAGATCAAACTGTTGTAAAAGTAATAACTGTACTCTTACATAAATACATTTGGTATGTCATTGGTGACCAATGTGGTTGTATTTCAGAGGTGACCATAAAGCGAAATTTCCTCTGTCTGGTTTACTAGTTTTGGAAGATGAAGACATCATGACAAGACGTCGTGTCTACGGAAGAAGTTTCCACGAACCGACGGTTGTGTCTCCGGGAGCAGACACGGCACGAGGTTGACGGCCTGGTCGGGCAGAGGGAACGTTAGGTCGAACTCCTCCGTCAGTCGCAACAACCAGTCGTGTAGCTCAGCCTCGTAGTCTGCCCACACTAGGGCAACGTCGGCGTGGCGAAACCGGCCGTCCTGGTGACGCCAAATGAGGACTTATGTGTTTGTGTGTGCGATGCGTGTGTGTAACTCGTAAGTTACGCACACACGTGTGCTGCACACACGCACAAACACACGCACACACAAACACATTACATACATATATATGGATATATATATATATATATATATATATATATATATATATATATATACATACATAGATACATAGATACATAGATACATAGATACATATATACATAGATACATAGATACATAGATACATAGATACATAGATACATAGATACATAGATACATAGATACATAGATACATATATACATAGATACATAGATACATAGATACATATACATGTACATATACATATATTTATATACATACATGCATACATACACACACATAGATACAAACACATCTACACACATGCATACACTCATATACACGTACACACACACACACACGCACGCACACACACACACACACACACACACACACACAAACACGCACGCACGCACGCACGCACGCACGCACGCACGCACGCACGCACACACACACACACACACACACACACACACACGAATAATCTACTTCCTTATTACTGCATGTTACAAATTGCCCATATCGCAATCGTCTTCGTTATCGTGATTATAAGTAATACTTTATTAACCGCATTATACTGCCAAATAATTAAAAAAATTAGGTAGCACTGCGAACTCCTCTCGTACGGGACGGTATTATTTGTATGTGCTGCAATATAACTGTCCGGCAACTGCCGTAGTCACCTTAATTGGAGAGTCTTTGACGGAAACGACGCACGCCATGACGTCAACAAGCCACTGCGGGTCAATGATGACTCGGTCTCGCAGAAAGGCGTTGGTGAAGTGCTGTAAGGCGCCGAGTTCATGCAAGAACTGCACCGCCTGCACCGTCTACAAGCAAATCAAAGTTCATGTAGGAACTGAACTGCCCGCACCAGCTACAAGCAAATCAGAGTTCGTGCAGGAACTGCCCCGCCTGCACTGTCTACAAGCAAATCAGAGTTCATACAGGAACTGCACCGCCTGCATCATCTACAAGCAAATCAGAGTTCATACAGGAACTGCCCCGCTTGCATCATCTACAAGCAAATCAGAGTTCTTGTAGGAACTGCACTGCCTGCACCGTCTACAAGCAAATCAGAGTTCATGTAGGAACTGAACCGCCTGCACCGTCTACAGGCAAACCCCCGGTAACAGTGGTGTTAAGACTAACGTTCCAGCTCAAGCCTTCTCGATTGCCACATTAATCCTACGTAATTCACTCCCTGTCGAGGTTACGCCAACACGAATTTAAAGCTGTCAACCCTGAGTATAATTTTATTCACAGTGAGATCACCCTCACAAAGTTAGCGTCAACTTGGGAATGACTACACTGTAGGGACTCTGGCAGAATAACTGTTGTGTTGAAGTTGACCTACTCTCTCTCTCTCTCTCTCTCTCTCTCTCTCTCTCTCTCTCTCTCTCTCTCTATATATATATATATATATATATATATATATATATATATATATATATATATATATATATATACAGGGCGTGTCCTTTTTGTCTTATACCCCTCATGATGTCCAATTTGAGTGGTTCGACATTTTATAAACAAGTACCTGAAACAATCCCCCGGCCACATAACTGAGCTCACTGCACAACATTTACTAACAGTTCCTTGGTAGAAATCTATCCGAGCGCACTTTGGTTAGTTTAGGCTGGTATCCTAGTGACGGTGGGTGTGACTACCAAGAGGGTGACCAGCGCTATTGACATCGTGCAGAAGCGTACAGGCTTACAAGTGTTGATTATGTTCTTATTGTGCTATTATGTGTCCCAAAACTGATATTATGATTATGTGTCAGCCCTATGTTATGTGACTTGTCGCACAACATGAGGTCATATATAGACTCATTTCGTGTGAACAGATTTCATACGGCTTGATTTTACAGGCGCATATGAAATTACATTTGTCTGTGTGCCACGATTTCGAGTCATCTGCTTAATGGCTTAATGTGCTTAATGGACTATTTCGCTTCATTTTCGTCAATTATTACATCTATTAAACATTTTAGTGACCGACGTCGAATAATCATATCCTCTTAGAAAAGGTGGCTGCAGCAGATATTACCATCCACAACTTACCTCTGACTTCTCAAAGATGCCACTTTCTGATGCCATATTTTCAAGTTCTTTGTATTCGATGATGCTTGCTTTGGCGCGCCTCCTGAAAGTTGACCGATTAAAGTCTATCCCCCAATCTGTTTAGTAACTCCAGAAAATCATCATTAAATTTCGATGTTGTGACAACAGTGATCTGCTGTTTACCTTGAATTCCACAATGTTACTGAAACTCTGCATACGTGAAGAAACATACAAAACACGCGCTTTGTTTATGATAAGAAGGGATCCTTCTCTCAGTGATAGGCCCACGGTATGTCAGCCTGATCAGCTAGTCGGTGGGAGTG
>JAODUO010000492.1:212500-215000 GCA_025642075.2 Ridgeia piscesae
TCACGCTATGAAAGCTTTACACCAGACAGTCAGAATGGACGACTACGTCTAGACTGCTTTTATTGTCATCGCAGTGTTATTGTGTCGCAGATGTTTATAAGGATACTCTCATACAGTTCTTCAAAGTGGTCTAACTCCCAAAAATGTCTTTCCGACCCGACTTTATCATGGACGCAGATTAATGTTTAGGTTGCGTAACGTACACTGGTAAGTTGGTGGAATGGCACGCAACATATCAATATTGTGTCAACACAGATATGCATGTTTCATGCTGACTATCTTTGTTTTCATTATCCCTACGATCTTTCTTTGACTACGAATGCTGTTTTAACGAAGCGTATTATCTCGTCCCACGACGATCGTGGCAAATACGTTTAGGCGAGGAGACAGTTTCTGGAACACACCACAGTATTAATGCAGTTCATACACATCTACCTCTGGACGACGCAGGTACGCTGACACGCCAGCTTGAACGTCATCAAGCTTATGATTCATCTTACACGTTAACGACGTTTTCCGTGACTCTGTACATTTCCGTAATATATTAATCTTATCGCAAGTACTAAGTAGGTCACTTCCCTGGAGTGACCTTTTGAGATGCATGTACGTGTAATGGGACATTGGATTGAGTGATGGTGTCGGACGTACACATTGTTGTCATGTAATGCTCTTCTCTTCCTTGGAGAAAATGATAACAAACCTCCTTCCGCAAGCCGGGGCAAGACAGCCAGCTGAGCTAATTTCTGCAATCCATTTCGCTAACGTTTGTATGAGCGCGCAAGGCAAATGTTGCTCTTTACCGTTGATTTTTCTCCGTAGCAGGTATCGTTATAACGACAACTGTCAACAACAGGTCGCGCCATTGAGACACTTACGCTGGTGTGTCATGGAAGAGTGACCTCGGTGCGTTCTTAGATTTAAAACGGATTCTTTGTAATGATGGGTTTTCTTTTGCGTTCACAATCTTAGTGAAATGGGCCCGGGCCTTCCCAAACAGCATCACTTCCTCTTCCATATTTCTTCCCCAGGTGCCTCAGCCCTACCACCAGGTGGCGTCCGTTGGTGCATAACACTACACGATGGTGTTGTTGAGTGGTGTGGAATAAAATCTCAATCTCATGATAGTGAGTTAATTATTGTTCTCCTCTTGTTGTCCCTGTTGTCAGGGGTGACGTTGACCATGGATACTGTGTCTTTTATTTCCTCTCCTCACTTTTCTCTCACTGCGTTCTCTATCAACAGTCTCCAACTCCTTCTATCTTTTGCTGTTTTTCTCTATTCTCCTCCCATTCTTTCCAGATGTCTTTAAACACAATCCTCCTATCGCATACTCATTCTTCCTCGCTTCCTTTACCCTCCATATTCTGGGCATCTGACCTCTGTGCCAATTTTTCATCCACCATTCTTTCCACATGACCGGCCCATTTCAACCTACGCCTCCCCAGTTTCGTCTTGATTGGAACGTAGAAGTGTTGCGTGATTTCAGTTCTTCTCAGGTCATCGACTGTTTCCTGAATAGTCGCTTTGTGAATATAACACTGGAAAGCATATGGTGCTAGTGATGTTAGCGACGTTTCTAATTACTAATTTAACGAATATAGTGATAATAACAATATTACTATTTATTATATAAATGTACGGCAATGGCACGTTCGTTCTTAAATAGGGTATTATGGATATTTAACTTTATTCCTTTAATTATTACATTGGTTCAAACAACCGTACTATTCATATTAGCTGGATGGCATAGACGGATTCAAACGTCCTAAATGTGGATTCCGAAGATCAATATTCGCAGACATTTAGAGTATTGTCTCTAAATGTCTGCGAATCAAAATGACCGGCAGGTATACACGTGCTGATAGCCTATTATTTATACAATTTGTTTCACATGTGATGACGACCCATTGCAAACTACGCAATAGGACGTACGCGTGACATTGTCACGACGGTGAGGTATAGATAGCTATTACCGGGGTCGACTGGGGCATCGAGGCATCATCTGGACCGAATGAAATCATTTTGCAAAGCGTTGACCCATGCCGCGGGGTAACGCTTTCAAATAATGTTACATTCATCGTTTGTGGGCATGTTTGCAACCGTCGTTAGAACACGAGAACAGCGACCTCCTGAGATAATGTCGTAAACTCAACCTACCTACATTTCGCTGATAATGATACTGCTTTTAATTAGGCGCTTTATGGAGATGAATCCAGCCGGCAGGTGGCGAATGTAGGTCTTTGATAAGTGGAGTAGGAATTGGAGTGATTCGGGTTGGCAATAAGCTCTTTACTACACCCGGTTTATATTTAACCTGTCTCCATTGTAGATTGTAACACTAAAACGGACATATATATTATATATATATATATATATATATATATATATATATATATATATATATATATATATATAGTGTATATACATATATATCTCGTCCAAACAAAAATTCCAATACATATGGCAGCATCCTTTTTTGAAATGACTCCTGTACAGTAAT
>JAODUO010000492.1:222500-240000 GCA_025642075.2 Ridgeia piscesae
TCAACAGGTCCGAGGATCGAATCTCTTCACTGCTATGTTGAAACTAAATGTTCACCCAGCATTATATGTTATTACAGTGCACAATATAAAAGTGTAAATGTTCATACGACACATCGTAATGGTCTATAGTTAAACCCATGTGGCCCGACTCTAAAGCCCTGCTGTGACGGCTATAGATGTTTCCTATTAGATGTATGATACATACAGACAGTGCTGGTTGATACTAGTGCAAGGGTAGACCTGGATGTTAGTAGCGATCTGCATAGCGACTGCAACTTAGTGGACATAGGATCAAATAAGCAGTCAGATAATCAAAGTTAGCACGATCAACAGTTCCGTGCGCTGTGCGAATAGGTACTGCTATTGCACCGTAACCTCAATACCAGCAATATCAGAACATCCACTCACTAACACCGATAAAAAGGTCACGAAGCCGTTGCCACGACTACGCCCGTAGATCTACGCTATCAATGCTCCGACTACATTAATGGGTTCAATATGTCTAACACTCGACTGTCGTTGCCGGATTGGAGTCATCGCGCACATATTATTATCCGGACACCTGATAATACCATACACGTTCACACTGTCGCCGTTTTCAGGTGAAAACGTTAGGCGAAAGCGCGACTGGTAGATTTCAGCTAGTCCGCCAGATGGCGCGACCACCGCTGCAGCCGCAGAACCCAGGTGTCGATGGCACAGTGACTTTTACATACTTATCCTAATAAACATACATTGCTTAGGGTGTTAGCTGACCCGTGTGACGCTGAATAATGGAAACAACTGCCAGATGGATAAATATATAGAAGGATGATCTTAACGTTGTCCTTGTTAGAAGACGTGAGCGAAGCCCAGAATAAAAACATATAGAATAAATACCTACTTTCACATATCCTAGCGATATGTCATCTCCCTGAGATTGGTAGTGTATTGTTCTTTTTATCCTATCGATATTTACTGTTAATGATTTCGATATCCTGTCATGGACCTACCGTCTGTGATTTCCAAGTCCGGCGACATTGGCTGGTCGTCTTTGTGTTCTCGCATCAGAGACTGGACGAGGCTGCAAGGAACCGAAACATACCACGTTGACAAACAGCGACATTTACCTCTTTGTACATCGCGTTACTAAGGTTTGATGACACCCAATGTAAAACTACACGCCTAATTGCAATTCAGGTGCGCTCTTCGATTGACTGATTGACTGGTGTAATGACATATTTATTCATAAACTTCCGCATACATAAAATGTCATACACTACATGTGTCTGGGTGAGAAAAAGAATCTGGACTTGTTTCCATTTTGGCATTTAACTAGTAGCTTTAGTTCTGCGTAAGTAAACAATATCAATATGTTATCTGCGAAATATGCATGCATTTGCAGCATATCATGAATACGAATATTTTGGGAAACATTTCACGAATTGATATTATTGTCTTCAATAGCGACATTCTTTTACATATTGTACACAGACAAACACGTTTGGTTGAAACCAGTGTGGATATGCCACCTGGTTTGATGATCAACATATCACTATACCAGAGCTAATTTATCCGAGCCGGAGTTCTTAAACACACAGCGCCCTCACACGGATGGTACACAAACTTAAAACAGATACCGTCCTAAACGACGAGACGTCCGAGATTGAGCGAGATCTGTGCGTGTTTGATTCCACGGAGGAGGGGAGTGCCCCAGCTCCTATATAATAGGGCGTGTTAAGTCTCGCGCGCGAAAACGAGGTTGGGAGCAGTTGGGGGCAGGAACTCCATATTCTCCAAGTTAACATATAGGACTTTGTTTTGTTTTTGGTTGTAATAATCGAACGGTTCCCAAATAACGTATTTCAGTTATATTGTCCGAAGGATTATTACAAGCAGAAGCAGTGGAACATTTTGCCGGTGGCAATGATCACGGAAATCATGAATTTTAATCGACTATTATGGTGGTTGCCATGGCATTAGCGGCAAGTACTTGTGTTTGGCGATCTTGACTAATAATGAAGAGTGCCATTTTTCGCGCAGTACAACCTGCTTAGGGCAAACGTATCAATGTATTATGATTATGTGCATTTAGACAACTAGTCAGATATAAGTGCTTATCGAAACCACAAGGTACAGCAATGTAAAACGCAAATCCCGTAAAAGACACATACGGCCTAAAATCGCGTCTATTATCTGCACTACGTAAATAGCTATATGTCTATGATAGTGTGGTAAACTCAATATTAAATCGGACATTTACGATAAGAAAGGTATAACACAAGATATTTATGACCTGGTTTTCCTAGTATTCATCAGTCGGAAGCTAAAACTGTCATCCATCGTTAGAATAGTATTCTTGTGTCCAGTCACCAATCAGCTCCAGTCGCGCGGAGTCTCGCCATGTATCGTGACCCACTTACAGGCCCTATAGCTCTGACTATACGCAAAATACCTTCACAGTTAGCACGTTAACTATATTTGTAATAAAATGCCTTTGTAAATAAATAAATATTTAAATGTCCTATATAGCCTGAAGGGAACATCGAGAATATCTAAATTCGGAATTCTTGTAATAATCATTGTCACAAACAGACGCGTGCAGTAACGTAACTCAAAATAATAACCTGCTTTCTCCCACAATTATCGAACGTCCGAACGTTTCGTGATCACCTTAGCAACACGAGGCTTTATTAAAATATGTACGTCACCAACGCCTAATTAAAAGAAGTGCACATAAACCAGTAGCGTAGATGCTAAAGTTCAACTCGTACGGTAAAGAGCGATGCAAACATACGCGCTTCATCAGTCTTCGATTGCGTTTACGAGAGACATGTTCATTTCAAGTATAATTGTTGTATATGGAAGATCGATTGAAGCACGCAAGAACAGATCACATGAAAGACGCTGTACGTTGTCTACATGAAACAATGCTCGGGCGTTGATCAGTAACGTACTGATGCGAACGCAGGCGCACACGCAGACACGCACATACGCTACCATGCAACCACGCTCTCATGCAGGCATACATAAATACGGACGCACGCATGCACGCACACAGAGACGCACACGCAAACACATACACACAAACACACACACACACAAGCAAACACAGATACACGCACACACGCACACACGCACACAAGTACACGCACGCACACACAACACACACACGCACACGCACAGCACACGCCACGCACACGCACACGCACACGCACACGCACACGCACACGCACACGCACACCACACCACACACACAGCACACACACACAGCAGACACACACACACAGACAGACACACACACAGACACACACACACAGCACACACACACACGCACCACACACACACACACGCACGCACACGCACGACACACACAGCGACACACACACACACAAAACGACACACACACCACACAGACACACACACACGCAACACACACACGCACACACACACACACACACACACACACAAAACACACACACACACACACAACACACACACACACACACACACACACACACACACACACACACAACACACACACACACACACACACACACACACACACACACACACAACACACACACACACGAGGTATACAACAACCACGTGTCACCAGTGCTGTACCAAGGGCTTTCATCTTCATGAATGGTGAGTCATTTACCGCTCAAATGATACTCAATTAGGGCGGTAACGAGACAGCGATGCGCCTAAGTAATTCCAGGTGTTGTAAACCGATTTGTTTTGGATGTACACCTGACGTTCTACAAGTGACCATTGTGGCGTACGGTGTCCAACAGCAATGTCACTGTACTCGTGGATATACGATAACAGCGAAGTAATGAGTACAAATGAGCGTCATGCCCTCAATAAACATCAGCGAGCCGATTGTAAACGGCAATGCACGACGGCAGCACACGAACACTCACATATGACTTAGTGAACACATGTACACACGTTATTCGCGATTACATATACATACGTCATTCGTGAACACATGTACCACTTCATTCGTGAACACTTATATACATGTAATTCATGAACACATGTCATTCGTGAACACATGTGCACACATCGTTCACGGGGACTTGAACACTTGTACTGGTCACCAATTCGCCTGATAAGTAAGTGGTTGTCTAAACCAGTGCAGGGAGCTTTATTTCCATGGTTTATTAAAACGTCTTTAACGCTAGCACGCAACACTACTGCAATAAAAAACGGACACCCGCAGTTTCGTACGCCATTTTGCGTGTCACCATGCTCAGGTACACGGTTCTGAGGGTATTTTATAGGTAAACGTGTAAGTCAGCGTGCATATAAATACACGTTCCGTTCAAATAAATCTAAAGACGTCTAACGTGAATATGTAGTCGACATTGACAACCTTTCGAAATTGTTAACGATCATTGCTGGTTTTTAGCGAACAACCGTAGCGATGAATATTTCTTTGCTGGTGTTGGTGTTTTTGTCTGTCTTTGTTTGTCGCTCGGCTCGCATCTTTAAGCAAGGCAAAGAAACAAGTAAACACGGGCCTAAATTTATTTAAACTTTTGTCGTAGAAGTGTTTTCATCAAATATAAGGGCAGTTACGGTAGTGAAACGTATAAGCAGAGCTATTAGATAGGAGCTGTGCTCCCCCCTCGCCCGATGGGACCAAACGCTCACAGATCTCGCTCAATCTCGGACGTCTCGTCGTTTAGTACGATATCTGTTGTAAGTTTGGATCCGATCCGTGTGAGGGCGCTGTGGGTTGAAGAGCCCCAGCTCAGATGTATTAGCTCTGGAATAAGTTGTGATGTGGCATGTGGGGTAAATTCATTTTTCTTAATCGACGTCGACTTATCAGCCAATCAGAAGGCTTGAATCAAGAATGTGTGACGTAAGCTGAACAATGGAAAAACAGAATTCATTGTGGTTGGATCAAAACAACAGAGATCTAAAGTCAACATCACACAGATCAGAGTGGACGACACCATGGTCATTCCTACCGACAGTGTCACGAACCTCGGCGTTATCGTTGATGAGAACCTTTCCATGGATAAACACATCGCAAAAGTGTCCAGAGTTGTATGTGTATCAATCAGAAATATTGGAATAATTCGTAAGCGTATCAATCAGCCGGTTGCGTAACTACTCACTCACGCGCTCATTACTTCTAGACTCGCATGTCGGCATGTGTATGTATTCGAGCGCTCGTGTGTGATTGTTGGAGTGCGCGTGCGTGCGTGCGTGCGTGTGTGCGTGAGTGCGTGAGTGCGTGTGTGTGCGTGCGTGTGTGCGTGTGTGCGTGTGTGCGTGTGTGCGTATGTGCGTATGTGCGTGTGTGCGTGTGTGCGTGAGTGCGTGTGTGCGCGCGCGTGCGTGCGTGCGGCGTGCGTGTGTGCGTGCGTGCGTGCGTGCGTGCGTGCGTGTGTGCGTGCGTGCGTGCGTGCGTGCGTGCGTGCGTGCGTGCGTGCGTGCATGCACGTCGTTACAAGCTAGACTTCGAGTGTCAAATTTGCTTCTAGAAATAAGTGTATTGATTGGTTCGACATAAAGATGTAGTATAAATGATGGTGGTGGATGATGTCAGTTTACAGTTGTGTGGGAATAGGAAATAATGAAAATGTGTGTTCTTGCCTCTCGTGAAACGTAATTATAATTATTCTGAAAAGGCGACCAACTATGACTAATCTTCACTAAAGGTCTTTCGATAAATGGGAACTTGTGACAGAAACCCGAATTTGAACCTACAAGTTGCTCTCTAGAAACTAGTAATTTCGTTCAATCTACATTGTCCCAGTTGACACGAATATGTATCAGGTTACAGATAGATGTGGATATATACCAACTGTCTTCTGTCAGTAATTGCACTACGGCTGAATACTTTCCGGTGAAGTCGAGTAGGTGAACAAATCAGTAGGTCTGCGATGAGGTGTAAAGTGTAAAGTAATGAAATGTAAAGTGATGACTCAGTGACTGGGTCAGACCCTCAATCCACAGAACCTGGTTTCGAATGCTGTGCCGCCGTGTCAATCGTTGGGGGATTTCGTTAACTCCACCTTGTTCCAGTTAACTTCGTTCACTCTACTTTGCTCCAGTTCACTTCGTTCATTCTAGGTTGTTCCAGTTCGCTTCGTTCATTCTAGGTTTCTCCAGTTCACATTGTTCACTCTATGTTGTTCCAGTTCAATTCGTTCACTGTATGTAGCTCCAGGTCACATCGTTCACTCTAGGTTGCTCCAGTTCACTTCGTTCATTCTAGGTTGCTCCAGTTAACTTCATTCACTTTAGGTTGCTGCAGTTCACTCCGTTCACTCTACGTTGCTCCAGTACACATCGTTCACTCTAGGTTGTTCCCGTTCAATTCGGTCATTCTATGTTGCTCCAGGTCACTTCGTTCACTCTAGATTGCCATAATTCACTCCGTTCACTCTAGGTTGCTCCAGTTCACTTCATTCATTCTAGGTTTTTCCAGTTCACATCGTTCACTCTAGGTTTCTCCAGTTCACTTCATTCACCCTAGGTTGCTCCAGTTCATTTCATTCACTCTTGGTTGCTCCAGTTCACTCTAGGTTGCTACAGTTCACTTCGTTCACTCTAGGATGCTACAATTCACGTCGTTCATTCTAGGTTGCTACAATTCACTCCATTCACTCTAGGTTTCTCCAGTTCACTTCGTTCACTCTATATTGTTCCAATTCAATTTGTTCATTCTATGTTGTTCCATGTCAGTTCGTTCACTCTAGGTTGCTTTAGTTCCCTCAGCTGAACGAATAACTGGCTGTAGACAGTGGTGGATAATAATGTACGATAGGTCGAGATGACGTTCTACTGAACAGGTGTGCGGGGGAGAAAAGGTAGCAATAATAATTATTAGGTGGCGCATAAATCCTTAGAAACCGAGCTCAGAGGGGCTTCAATACAAAAGGGTTAATCGATCGCAAAATCAATAAATGTAAACCGCTTTGAGCAGCCCTGTAGAATGGACGCTGTACCATGCGCTACCGTAGCGAGGCTTACTAGAAACAGCACTACTCAAGAACAGAAAGGACTGTTTCACACACGTGTACTACTAATTCGAAAACCACAATTTGTGCATGTTTATACGCCCGAACGTGAAATTCAAACGACGTCAGTTAAATAATTAACCAACCTCTTAATCCATATATCTCTATGATTTATCGATGATTTGGCTCTACAACGGGTGTTTACCCGGAAACAATACACCGTTGCTGCCCGCGACCATAATGCATAGGCCGAAACGGAACACCACCCCATCCGCCGTGCCAAATAAGGAGGTTATAAAGAACACACACCTAGGCTCGGCCATCACAAAAACACGAGATGGTCACAAAATAACTCGGAAATACAAAGCATCTTTCGTGAGTCCACATAAATTGCAGAATGTCAACAGTTTTACAGCGCACTATATTTTGCTATGTGGAAGCAGAAAACGACCGTTTCACTAAGACCTGGCGTTCGACATGCGAACCGTTAATTCACAAAAACACGAATCGCTAACTTTGCAACTTGGGATTTAAAGCTGAGCTGGTCGAGCGATCTATTAAGTACAGGCAACGTCATGCCAACACTTCGACGTCGGTGAGTTTCCAGAAAAGCTGTTGACACTACTGCGCATGCGTGATCAAGGAATTCGACGCTGTTATATTATGAATAATTTGTCTTGGCTTGAACTGATTTTTCGTTCCTTGCCAATACACCACAATTAATGTATGGAGAAAATAACTGTACATCTTGCGTGTGACCCATATAATCGCAATAGTTAGACGGAATGCTTATGTTCCCAATATGCTTTGCGCAACAAGCCAAATGTATCAACACAAGAACAGGTCAATGACTTTCGAGGTCGTAGGACTGTCGATTGGATAGAAGAATTCAGAAGTTGACTTTACAGTACTAATTATGACGTCACTTCCGTTTAGTTCCATCTTAGCAACCATGCAGATATATAATATTTGCGAGATAAATGTTTTTCATGCAGTCTTTTCGCGTAAGAAACCACTCTGCCGCTACAAGTGTACCGACAAACTGGACAAATTGTCCGGAGACTCCACGTTTGTGGCGTCCATTTTAATAAGCTTGTTGGACCTGGTTGCTAGGCATACGCTACGTAATGAACTCATCGGTTAAGACATCATCCTACTGTCACAAACTTCAGTTAACCACATCACAAGTTCGCGGTTTTTATTATTAGCAAATAAGTTGTACGATAATTTGTCAATCGACGAAATAACTTTGATAATGTTTACATATTTGAGACGATCGGCCTCGTCTTGATTTTTATAGCGCCACTTCCGGCACCAATTACTGACGTGATAAATATAACCGGAAGTCTTCCGTCGACCACGACCGCGACTGAATTACCAGAGTTACGACAACTCGACAGGCGGTAATGATCGTGACCCGAGACGGTCCTGGCTGTGCTACGATAACACGACACGCATTCGGCCAAACGTTAGGTGATCGTGCTAATCGCAGTTGAATGCTTACGTCGAAAGGTAATACGGGTTGAGCAATGATTCGTTTACCACAATACCCAAATGTCAACGGCAACAGTTTACTCTCGGTATCTTTGGGAGCGAGGCGTTTGGAAGCAGTTTCTCAACCAACGCTATTTTGACTATGAACTCCACGACTATGTGTAAAGCGCAAAATGCGTCATATATATATATATATATATATATATATATATATATATATATATATATATATATATATATATATAATATGTGTGTGTGTGTGTGTGTGTGTGTGTTGTGTGTGTGTTGATATATATATATATATATATATTATATATATATGGAAACTGTTTTTGACATGTGCTTTGATCCATAGGTTGACCGTTAATATTGTTTCATAGTGTTGATTATGAATTAAAACAATACACGTACCCCCATACCGTGGTATTTCAACCACATTACAAACTTACGCAGATGTGTTAGTTGCACATATCTTCAGACATACGCACGAATATACAGAAACAAATACACAGAGATCCATGGTCTGTTTTATGATAAATATACATCATTTCTACTGCCGTGCGGCGTTCCTTTAAGCAGTTAACGTGTGGAATAAATGCTCTAAACAGTTACTATGGTAATATTACACGTAAAACATGCACCCTATCAATAAACGAATCGACGGTCTTGCGGCTATTCACCAGCGCAAGAAGATCTGTGCCTCTACCCCGTCGAGACAAGCCGAATGATTCACAAGTAGGCAACTTTAGGGCCCACCTGGATCGCTTAATGACAACTTAAATCACAGTTTCGGGCCCGCGTGACGATCAGCCGTCGTGTCATCGATGTTGAATAGCTGTTGTCACGCAGGGAACTGGTGGCGTGGTGGGGTATTAAACCAGAGAAGTTGCGTCTGTAACGTTTAATCGTGATGTGATAATATTCTATATCTTCACCGCACATGTGTGTGTTAATGAAACTATATGATGTTCATACATAATTTAGTTAACATGTAGTGATATACTGTTCATAATTCACACAAAATCGGGTGTGTTTACAATTAAACTGTTGCGCACCAGTAAACCGTTGAAATAGTAAACACCGATGCATATCTAAACAGTCGCAATTGACACTTACTTCTTATAATAATGACACGTAATTGCGTTAACGTTTACCCGTTCCCACGTTCCATCCCATATTGTAACTACAAAGAATACAACGAATTTCCTACACAAAAATCACTTAACGGAAACGACAACCTCCTTTCAATATAGACAGGTATTGGCTGAATATCACCCTATTAGACATTTTATTTGCTGAATATCTCTACCAATATCAATATGACCGTTCAGTGAATTCAAACAACAGTTGTGACTAAGTCCAATATACGTGAGTAGGCCTACTATACATCGTGTTTGGGTGTTCAGAGGTCACGTGATGGGCGTATCAATGTAAACATTACATTTAACTGCAGCAACGACAACCATCATTTCACGAAACAGAAATTTGCTAAGAACTTATCCTACCCCTACAACGACAACAAAAACGACAACACTACAAATACAACACTAACAACAACAAAAACGACTATTACTACTACTACTACTACTACTACTACTACTACTACTACTACTACTACTACTACTACTACTACTACTACTAATAATAATAATAATAATAATAATAATAGTAGAGTAGTTGTAGTAGTAGTAGTATGTAGTAGTATAGTAGTAGTAGTAGTAGTGAGTAAGTAAACACGACTACTACTACTCTACTACAACAACAACAACTACTACTACTACTACTACTACTACTACTACTGCTACTGACTACTGCACTACTGCTACTGCTGCTGCTACTGCTACTGCTACTGCTACTGCTACTGCTACTGCTACTGCTACTACTGCTACTACTACTACTGCTACTCTACTGCTCTTGCTAGCTGCTCTGCACTCTGCTACTGCTGCTGGCTAACTGCTCTACTCTAGCTACTGCTGCTGACTGCCTGCTGCTGCTACTGCTGCTGACTGCTGCTGCTGCTGCTCTACTGCTAGCTAGCTGCTAGCTGCTGCTCTGCTGCTGCTGACTAGCTGCTGCTCTGCTACTGACTGCAATGCTACATGCTGCTAGCTGCACCTCTGCACTGCTGCACTAGCTGACTAGCTGCATGCTGCTCTCTACTCTGCTCTACTACTGCTACTACTACTCCTCTGCTACTCGCTGCTGCTGCACTGCTGCTACTGACTGCTGCTGCTGCACTCTACTCTACTACTGCCACACTACTCTACTGCTCTACACTCTACTACTGACTACTCTCTCTGCTACTGCTGCTGCTGCTCTACGCTACTGCTAAGACCCGACGCGCGCCCTGCTGCACTGCACTAGCTGCTGCTGCTACTGCTGACTGCTGCTTGACTGCTGCACGCATGCTCTGACTACACCAGCCACCTACAGCGCACCACCCACCACCACCCCCCCACCACCACCACCACCACCACCACCACCACCACCACCACCACCACCACCACCACCACCAGTGGTCAAGTGGTCGTATAAGCAGCCGATAGAGCGCTGTTATAAGAACATATATTTACACTTTATGTACATGTCTGTGTATAGAAAGCGGCCAACCGGAATGATGCGATAAGCAATGGTTCGGGAAACCCCGCACACCTAAAGATGTTGCCGTGGCTGGCCAGTCGTTACAGGGTGCAATGTCTCTGTGGCTCGGTATAGTAGTGAGACGGCGACCTAGGCCGTGCACACTGAGACACGGCGTGACTGGATAGATTCTAGTAACGAATGACGGCGACTACTAATTGTAACTGTTTTACGTACTAGTAACTATGTCAGACATTACCAACTACATTAAACATAATTATATTCAATAATATACAGGATGTATTACTGACGACGCCGACGCCGACGCCGACGCCGACGCCGACGCCGACGCCGACGCCGACGCCGACGCCGACGCCGACGCCGACGCCGACGCCGACGCCGACGCCGACGCCGACGCCGACGCCGACGCCGACGACGACGACGACGACGATGATGATCTATTCTCCCATTGGTCGGACGGATCAGTAGAGACACTGGACACAAGTTGATATGGGCCGTCATATGGTAGTGTGTGTGTGTGTGTGTGTGTGTGTGTGTGTGTGTGTGTGTGTGTGTGTGTGTGTGTGTGTGTGTGTGTGTGTGTGTGTGTGTGTGTGTGTGTGTGTGTGTGTGTGTGTGTGTGTGTGTGTGTGTGTGTGTGTGTGTGTGTGTGTGTGTGTGTGTGTGTGTGTGTGTGTGTGTGTGTGTGTGTGTGTGTGTGTGTGTGTGTGTGTGTGTGTGTGTGTGTGTGTGTGTGTGTGTGTGTGTGTGTGTGTGTGTGTGTGTGTGTGTGTGTGTGTGTGTGTGTGTGTGTGTGTGTGTGTGTGTGTGTGTGTGTGTGTGTGTTGTGTGTGTTGTGTGTGTGTGTGTGTGTGTGTGTGTGTGTCGTGTGTGTGTGTGTGTGTGTGTGTGTGTGTGTGTGTGTGTATGTGTGTGTGTGTGTGTGTGTGTGTCTGTGTGTTGTCTGTGTGTGTCGTGTGTGTACGTGTGTGTACGTGTGTGTACGTGTGTGTACGTGTGTGTACGTGTGTGTACGTGTGTGTACGTGTGTGTATGTGTGTGTGGTGTGTATGCGTACATGAATACATGTATGTGTGTTTTAATGTATGTATGTGTGCTTGTGTATGTGTGGTGGTGTTGTCTGAGTGAGTGTGTGCGTGTGTTTAGTGTATGTATGTGTGCATGCATGAACGTGTGTGTGTGTGTGTGTGTGTGTGTGTGTGTGTGTGTGTGTGTGTGTGTGTGTTGTGTGTGTGTGTGTGTGTGTGTGTGTGTGTGTGTGTGTGTGTGTGTGTGTGTGTGTGTGTGTGTGTGTTTTGTTTGGTGTATGTTTGTGTGCGCGTTTGTGCGAGTTAATTATACAGAAACAAGCAAACGTTTCTTGGGAGGTAAATATACCCAACATTGTCATACGTTGTCACGTGTCAGTTTGTCTATAGGACAAAATATCATAACTCATAAAAATCCCAACAACGGAAGTTGAATGAAAGACAAGCATAAATTACGTATTCGCTATTTATACGTAACATTACTGGTGTATACTTTCTATTATGTTTCTTTATGTTTCATCAATAGTCTCATCCTAACTGCCGACAATGTCAACAACGACCTACAAAAAACAAGTAAATATACTAGTGGTCTTGGTCTGATGTCACTGTAATTTGTTAAACTACAACAATTCGTTACGCAGCATAATAAAGTACACATCTCTCGTGGCAGACTGATGTCTATCAAACCATTTCTTGAAATAAATCTCGGACACCCGGTGAGACAATGCATTTGAATAAAGCCACCGAAAGCGACACTTTACATAAACATCGCAGCGGGCGAAGTTGTGGGCGAGACAGACGTCGCATGCGGGAGAGAATTAACTGGTGGTAGCCAACTAGGAACTCCTATAAGCTGCCGTAAACCATAACGTGAAAGGACAATCCGCTGGTCATAGCGATGTCGTCGTCTAGCACCATAAACCAGACAACTTGTCGTCCTGCGTCAACTTTGACGAGGACAACAAGTGAACTGTTTAGACTGAATGGACTATATTTCAGACACCGTAGACTAGCTGTTGACTTTGTGTTATTTTATAAATAAATCACGACGGAATACATTTGTAAACGTGTTGCTGTGTTGATTTTGGGTATCACAAGAACCTGCTCGTTCCGAGTTCACCTTGCAATCTATCCTTAATGCTACCGCTCCATAAATATGTGTACATACCTCGTATTCGCTGTTTATAATTCGAGCTTTGGCCGGGTAGTTGAAATGCCAAAAAGGTTGATTGCATTACGGAAACTACACATTTGCAGTCTATTACTAACGACCCTTTTACATGAGCAATTATTTTTGCCCCATTTAATGGATCTATACCGTTTCGCGTGACAATATAGTTATTTATATAGTTCCCTGTCTAGTGCTTTCGACATCTGAGAGCCATATGTACTTTACCATCTCACACATGTGTATTCAATCCGTTGGAATCCATTGGAAAGGGAGGTATTCAGCCGAGCTGCATTTGCATTTTCTGCGCAAAGACTATTCGTACAGCAATAACCACTACTATCTATAGTAAAGTATTCGTGCGTACAACTGAGTAAAATGGAGGATTACGGAGTGAACCAAATGTAAGGTGAAATGGAGGATTACGGAGTGCACCAAATGTAAGGTGAAATGGAGGATTACGGAGTGCACCAAATGTAAGGTGAAATGGAGGATTACGGAGTGCACCAAATGTAAGGTGAAATGGAGGATTACGGAGTGCACCAAATGTAAGGTGAAATGGAGGATTACGGAGTGCACCAAATGTAAGGTGAAATGGAGGATTACGGAGTGCACCAAATGTAAGGTGAAATGGAGGATTACGGAGTGCACCAAATGTAAGGTGAAATGGAGGATTACGGAGTGCACCAAATGTAAGGTGAAATGGAGGATTACGGAGTGCACCAAATGTAAGGTGAAATGGAGGATTGCGGAGTGCACCAAATGTAAGGTGAAATGGAGGATTACGGAGTGCACCAAATGTAAGGTGAAATGGAGGATTACGGAGTGCACCAAATGTAAGGTGAAATGGAGGATTGCGGAGTGCACCAAATGTAAGGTGAAATGGAGGATTGCGGAGTGAACCAAATGTAAGGTGAAATGGAGGATTACGGAGTGCACCAAATGTAAGGTGAAATGGAGGATTGCGGAGTGAACCAAATGTAAGGTGAAATGGAGGATTGCGGGAGAGGGGAAGAACCAAATGTAAGGTGAAATGGAGGATTGCGGAGTGCACCAAATGTAAGGTGAAATGGAGGATTCGGAGTGCACCAAATGTAAGGTGAAATGGAGGATTGCGGAGTGCACCAAATGTAAGGTGAAATGGAGGATTGCGGAGTGCACCAAATGTAAGGTGAAATGGAGGATTACGGAGTGCACCAAATGTAAGGTGAAATGGAGGATTGCGGAGTGCACCAAATGTAAGGTGAAATGGAGGATTGCGGAGTGAACCAAATGTAAGGTGAAATGGAGGATTGCGGAGTGAACCAAATGTAAGGTGAAATGGAGGATTGCGGAGTGAACCAAATGTAAGGTGAAATGGAGGATTGCGGAGTGAACCAAATGTAAGGTGAAATGGAGGATTACGGAGTGCACCAAATGTAAGGTGAAATGGAGGATTACGGAGTGCACCAAATGTAAGGTGAAATGGAGGATTGCGGAGTGAACCAAATGTAAGGTGAAATGGAGGATTGCGGAGTGAACCAAATGTAAGGTGAAATGGAGGATTGCGGAGTGAACCAAATGTAAGGTGAAATGGAGGATTGCGGAGTGAACCAAATGTAAGGTGAAATGGAGGATTGCGGAGTGAAGAACCAAATGTAAGGTGAAATGGAGGATTGCGGAGTGAACCAAATGTAAGGTGAAATGGAGGATTGCGGAGTGAACCAAATGTAAGGTGAAATGGAGGATTGCGGAGTGAACCAAATGTAAGGTGAAATGGAGCTTTGTGGAGTAAAACCAAATGTAAGGTGAAATGGAGGATTGTGGAGTGAACCAAATGTAAGGTGAAATGGAGGATTGCGGAGTGAACCAAATGTAAGGTGAAATGGAGCTTTGTGGAGTGAAGAACCAAATGTAAGGTGAAATGGAGGATTGTGGAGTGAACCAAATGTAAGGTGAAATGGAGGATTGCGGAGTGAACCAAATGTAAGGTGAAATGGAGGATTGCGGAGTGAACCAAATGTAAGGTGAAATGGAGGATTGTGGAGTGAACCAAATGTAAGGTGAATGGATTGGGAGTAACCAAATGTAAGGTGAAATGGAGGATTGCGGAGTGAACCAAATGTAAGGTGAAATGGAGGATTGCGGAGTGAACCAAATGTAAGGTGAAATGGAGGATTGCGGAGTGAACCAAATGTAAGGTGAAATGGAGCTTTGTGGAGTGAAGAACCAAATGTAAGGTGAAATGGAGGATTGTGGAATGAACCAAATGTAAGGTGAAATGGAGGATTGCGGAGTGAACCAAATGTAAGGTGAAATGGAGCTTTGTGGAGTGAAGAACCAAATGTAAGGTGAAATGGAGGATTGTGGAATGAACCAAATGTAATGTGAAATGGAGGATTGCGGAGTGAACCAAATGTAAGGTGAAATGGAGCTTTGTGGAGTGAAGAACCAAATGTAAGGTGAAATGGAGGATTGTGGAATGAACCAAATGTAATGTGAAATGGAGGATTGCGGAGTGAACCAAATGTAAGGTGAAATGGAGCTTTGTGGAGTGAAGAACCAAATGTAAGGTGAAATGGAGGATTGCGGAGTGCACCAAATGTAAGGTGAAATGGAGGATTGCGGAGTGAACCAAATGTAAGGTGAAATGGAGGATTGCGGAGTGAACCAAATGTAAGGTGAAATGGAGGATTGCGGAGTAAACCAAATGTAAGGTGAAATGGAGGATTGCGGAGTAAACCAAATGTAAGGTGAAATGGAGGATTGCGGAGTAAACCAAATGTAAGGTGAAATGGAGGATCGCGGAGTAAACCAAATGTAAGGTGAAATGGAGGATTGCGGAGTAAACCAAATGTAAGGTGAAATGGAGGATCGCGGAGTGCACCAAATGTAAGGTGAAATGGAGGATCGCGGTGGGAACCAAATGTAAGGTGAAATGGAGGATTGCGGAGTGAACCAAATGTCAGGTGAAATGGAGGATTGCGGAGTGAACCAAATGTAAGGTGAAATGGAGGATTGCGGAGTGAACCAAATGTAAGGTGAAATGGAGGATTGTGGAGTGAACCAAATGTAAGGTGAAATGGAGGATCGCGGAGTGAAACAAATGTAAGGTGAAATGGAGGATTTCGGAGTGAAACAAATGTAAGGTGAAATGGAGGATCGCGGAGTGAAACAAATGTAAGGTGAAATGGAGGATCGCGGAGTGAAACAAATGTAAGGTGAAATGGAGGATCCCGGAGTGAACCAAATGTAAGGTGAAATGGAGGATCGCGGGGTGAACCAAATGTAAGGTGAAATGGGGTATTGCGGAGTGAACCAAATGTAAGGTGAAATGGAGGATTGCGGAGTGAACCAAATGTAAGGTGAAATGGATGATTGTTGAGTGTACCAGATGTAAGGTGAAATGGAGGATTGTGGAGTGAACCAAATGTAAGGTGAAATGGAGGATCGCGGAGTGAAACAAATGTAAGGTGAAATGGAGGATTGTGAAGTGAACCAAACGTAAGGTGAAATGGACGATTGTGAAGTGAACCAAATGTAAGGTGAAATGGAGGATCGCGGAGTGAAACAAATGTAAGGTGAACTGGAGGATTGTGAAGTGAACCAAATGTAAGGTGAAATGGACGATTGTGAAGTGAACCAAATGTAAGGTAAAATGGAGGATCGCGGAGTGAAACAAATGGAAGGTGAAATGGAGGATTGCGGAGTGAACCAAATGTAAGTTGAAATGGAGGATCGCGGAGTGAAACAAATGGAAGGTGAAATGGAGGATTGTGGAGTGAACCAAATGTAAGGTGAAATGGAGGATTGTGAAGTGAACCAAATGTAAGGTGAAATGGAGGATTGCGGAGTGAACCAAATGTAAGGTGAAATGGAGGATTGCGGAGTGAACCAAATGTAAGGTGAAATGGAGGATTGTGGAGTGAACCAAATGTAAGGTGAAATGGAGGATCGCGGAGTGAAACAAATGTAAGGTGAAATGGAGGATTTGGAGTGACCAAATGTAGGTGAAATGGAGGATTGGAAGTGAACCAAATGTAAGGTGAAATGGAGGATTGCGGAGTGAACCAAATGTAAGGTGAAATGGAGGATTGCGGAGTGAACCAAATGTAAGGTGAAATGGAGGATTGTGGAGTGAACCAAATGTAAGGTGAAATGGAGGATCGCGGAGTGAAACAAATGTAAGGTGAAATGGAGGATTTCGGAGTGCACCAAATGTAAGGTGAAATGGAGGATCCCGGAGTGAACCAAATGTAAGG
>JAODUO010000492.1:245000-247500 GCA_025642075.2 Ridgeia piscesae
AACCTCTCCACACCTAGCTTTCGCAAGACAATTTCGTACATGATTTCTCTGTGACTGTCTTTGTTTTTCTTTATTTTTCTTACCATGAATCCACCAGACAACCTACGACAGTGTCGAGAAAGGGGCGTCTGACTGGGATCTCTTTCACAGTAGATCGGAACGACGGGGGTAGAGGGTAAGCTCTTGACTAGTGGACTGTAATTGATTACGTTTTCTGTAAGTACAGATCGTCAACCCTAGTTGTCTTAACAAAACCGGTGCCTGCACCAACTGAACTGGAGGTACAGCAACTGAGATGGAGGTACAGCAGCTGAGATGGAGGTACAGCAACTGAGATGGAGGTACAGCAACTGAGATGGAGGTACAGCAACTGAGATGGAGGTACAGCAACTGAGATGGAGGTACAGCAACTGAGATGGAGGTACAGCAGCTGAGGTGGAGGTACAGCAACTGAGATGGAGGTACAGCAGCTGAGATGGAGGTACAGCAGCTGAGATGGAGGTACAGCAACTGAGATGGAGGTACAGCAACTGAGATGGAGGTACAGCAGCTGAGATGGAGGTACAGCAACTGAGATGGAGGTACAGCAACTGAGATGGAGGTACAGCAGCTGAGATGGAGGTACAGCAACTGAGATGGAGGTACAGCAGCTGAGGTGGAAGTACAGCAGCTGAGATGGAGGTACAGCAACTGAGATGGAGGTACAGCAACTGAGATGGAGGTACAGCAGCTGAGATGGAGGTACAGCAACTGAGATGGAGGTACAGCAGCTGAGGTGGAGGTACAGCAGCTGAGATGGAGGTAGAGCAGCTGAGATGGAGGTACAGCAGCTGAGATGGAGGTACACCAACTGAGATGGAGGTACAGCAGCTGAGATGGAGGTACACCAACTGAGATGGAGGTACAGCAGCTGAGGTGGAGGTACACCAACTGAGATGGAGGTACAGCAGCTGAGATGGAGGTACAGCAGCTGAGATGGAGGTACAGCAGCTGAGATGAAGGTACAGCAGCTGAGATGGAGGTACAGCAGCTGAGATGGAGGTACAGCAGCTGAGATGGAGGTACACCAACTGAGATGGAGGTACAGCAGCTGTGATGGAGGTACACCAACTGAGATGGAGGTACAGCAGCTGAGATGGAGGTACACCAACTGAGATGGAGGTACAGCAGCTGAGATGGTGGTACACCAACTGAGATGGAGGTACAGCAACTGAGATGGAGGTACACCAACTGAGATGGAGGTACAGCAACTGAGATGGAGGTACAGCAACTGAGATGGAGGTACAGCAACTGAGATGGAGGTACACCAACAGAGATGGAGGTACAGCAGCTGAGATGGAGGTACACCAACTGAGATGGAGGTACAGCAGCTGAGATGGAGGTACACCAACTGAGATGGGGGTACAGCAGCTGAGATGGAGGTACACCAACAGAGATGGAGGTACAGCAGCTGAGATGGAGGTACAGCAACTGAGATGGAGGTACAGCAACTGCGATGGAGGTACAGCAACTGAGATGGAGGTACAGCAACTGAGATGGAGGCACAGCAACTGAGATGGAGGTACAGCAACTGAGATGGAGGCACAGCAACTGAGATGGAGGTACAGCAGCTGAGATGGAGGTAGAGCAACTGAGATGGAGGTACAGCAACTGAGATGGAGGTACAGCAGCTGTGATGGAGGTACAGCAACTGAGATGGAGGTACAGCAACTGAGATGGAGGTACAGCAGTTGAGATGGAGGTACAGCAACTGAGATGGAGGTACAGCAGTTGAGATGGAGGTACAGCAACTGAGATGGAGGTACATCAACTGAGATGGAGGTACAGCAACTGAGATGGAGGTACAGCAGTTGAGATGGAGGTACATCAACTGAGATGGAGGTACAGCAGCTGAGATGTAGGTACAGCAACTGAGATGGAGGTACAGGCAACTGAGATGGAGGTACAGCAACTGAGATGGAGGTACAGCAGTTGAGATGGAGGTACAGCAGTTGAGATGGAGGTACAGCAACTGAGATGGAGGTACAGCAGTTGAGATGGAGGTACAGCAGCTGAGATGGAGGTACAGCAGCTGCGATGGAGATACAGTAGCTGAGATGGAGGTAAAGCAGCTGAGCTGGAGGTACAGCAGCTGAGATGGAGGTACAACAACTGAGATGGAGGTACAGCAGTTGAGATGGAGGTACATCAACTGAGATGGAGGTACATCAGCTGATATGGAGGTACAGCAGCTGAGATGGAGGTACAGCAGCTGAGATGGAGGTAAAGCAGCTGAGCTGGAGGTACAGCAGCTGAGATGGAGGTAAAGCAGCTGAGCTGGAGGTACAGCAGCTGAGATGGAGGTACAACAACTGAGATGGAGGTACAGCAGTTGAGATGGAGGTACAGCAGCTGAGATGGAGGTACAACAGCTGAGATGGAGGTACAGCAACTGAGATGGAGGTACAGCAGCTGAGGTGGAGGTACAGCAGCTGAGATGGAGGTACAACAACTGAGATGG
>JAODUO010000492.1:255000-285000 GCA_025642075.2 Ridgeia piscesae
ATCGGACGTGTTATCAGGTCGCCCACCGTCTAGAAACCAGTCACTCTGCGTAAACAGTGAATCACCGCTGACAGACGACGTTTATCGGTGTTGTTTTAAATGTCATTTTTCCGATCTATGCGAGGCCATGTCACTCGTTAGAGTCAAAGACGAAAAGACAAATGATCGTCAACGAAGCGCAATAACGGCTGGACACCCGGTGTTTGTCGCTAGTAATCTGTAACGTCGTCAACAGCGAGTCGCAAGTTAATTAGTTGGCCTCTGTCGAACGTCTGTATCTGGGTTATATGGGGAGAGACGGACCGTGTGTTATGGCGAAGCTAGCCGCGTAGGCGCAATTGCAAAAATGTCTCGGTACACGAGTGGACGTGCGTGCGTGCGTGCGTGCGTGCGTGCGCATGTGTTGCGATCATGCACGCATTGGGTCTTGTACGACGCATACAAACACGCAAAATACACAAACAAATACGTATGTGCGTACATGCATGTACGCTTGCACGCACGCATGCACGCACACAAACATACACAGGCACGCATGCACGCATATATGCAAAAACAAGCACATGCACGTACGTATGCATGCGCGCACGGACAGGTAGACGCACACGCATACACGCACGCATACGCGCACGAGCACAAACACACACATACACGCACGCCAAGATGTCAGAACAACGTTTTTAAAATTAGAACAATTGATTTATTATTGGTTGTATTACTAGACTAACTAATAGTTTTATTATTACTATTATCACAGATGCATCGGTGCTTGTACGACAACTGTGTTGCGTTCCACCATCACAGGATTTAGTCAGGAAGAGCGATAGAGGTGAAAAATCACGTGATTCGCCCACCAGTAAGATAACAAAGCATTATATCCCTATCACCGAGTCGTTGATACGGCAATGGTCGTTAGTTCCGTGGGATTTCAACGACTGTCGCAACAGAATCAATACGCGCGGCGTCATGATCCCCGATTTCTCCGAACGGTATTCGGATCATAATGAGACAAGTCTATACACCCTACAGGGTAACTTAACATTTACGCAACGCACACAGATTGACCACTTCATAAATTCGGACTTATATATGTCGTAGCGTTTCAGAAACACGTAATTTACCAAAAGCACGGAAACTTCTCCGAAGATATTCCGCCAACGAAGCCACTTCGTCAACCCAACGTTCCGGTCCGCCAAGAAGGGTCGACGCGTGGCCTCGCAACGATGTCGTGGGTCGCGTGACACTGCCTCTCGACTTTCGCCGAGCGGGAGGAGTTACCGCGCGCTGAGAAATTATGCTGATGCGCGGTACATAAGGAGCGCGCGCGCCGCCCAGCGCCATTGACGAGTGTTTTTAAGACGTCGCTGGGTCGCGCCACCTGTGGTGTCTCTGGGACATGCGCATGCATCCGTCACACATCGCGATTTACGAGTGTCGCCGAACGGCAGGTTGACACGCGTGCATCGAACAGGGCATTCGCTGTGCGGGCCGCGCGCTTGATCACCGGTGTCAAGTCGCTGTCACGACCCGGAGTTACAGAACGGGAGGATCCCGAGAAGTCCGTAACATGGACGAAGGTGACATGTTATCGTCGAACAAACGGGCTAACGTCCTGGTGAAATCGCACGGATACTAAGTGAATTACCAAACGGAACTTTCTCACAGATTCGCGTAAGTAGATGTCGTCTTGAGTCGCTTGCGTTTTGATATAGTTCCACTGCGAATGGCGCCGGTTGAACAGAGTGGCATGTTCTTTTCTTCCGTTTCTGTTAATTTTTGTTGCAACTCCCCCCCCCTCTCCCTCTCTCCATCCCTTCCTCTCTAACTCTCACCCTCTCCCTCTCTCTCTTTCTTTCTTTCTTTTTCTCTCTCTCTCTCTCTCTCTTTTTCTACCCCCTATACCTCCCCCCTCTCTCTCTCTCTTTCTGTCCCCTTTCTCTCTGTCTCTCTCCATCTCTCTCTCCCACTTCCCTCTCTCTGTTATCTCTCTCCTCTCTAGTCCCCCTCTCTATCTCTCTCTCCCTCTCCCCCCTCTCTCTCTCTACTTTCTCTCTCTTCTTTCGTCTCTCTCTCTCTCTCCTCTTACTCCCACCTCCTTCCTCTCTCTCTTTCTCCATATGTCTCCCTTCTTCCCCTGTCTCTCTCTCTCTCTCTCTCTCTCTCTCTCTCTCTCTCTCTCTCTTTTATATCTCTCGTCTCCCTCCTCTTTCTCCGCCTTCTAGCTGGTGCTTAGTTTATCTTGTCGTGATACGTTGATGAACTTCAATACAGTGCATGCCCATTATCACAAAAAGTGTCATGAAATAGAACTCGGTTAACAACAATTGCTATTCAGCGTAAAGTCCTTCCAACTCAAAAATAGAATTGGTCACCAACTGGTATATGTTGTTCTTACTCGTGGTTCACTTTCATACGAATGTGTTGCTCACGAACTCAGAGCTGTACTCGACTCGATAGTGTTTATATGTGTGTTGTGTAATGATGATGAACATCAAAACACTTGTTCGTTACAGCAATGTACTGTTATAGACACGCTACTGCAGGCAATGGACACATTTTGGGCAGGACAAAGTGACCGCTCTTGACAGGTGTTCGTCACGCCAGGTAGTGGGTGTTTCGACATACAAGAGTTGAATTTAATGTCTGCGTCATGACAACCTGTGACATGTCATGTGGTATACGTCATACATAATTAATGGTCGCATTACGTTAATAAATACAATTACCGTAAATTCCTAATTACAACTTAGACAGTTCAGCCAAAGCTATAAAGGTCTCGATCACATTTTATTTCGTTTAAGCATGGATGGGATACGTTCACTTATAAGCTATAGACGGCATGTCACGGTATGCATTAAAAAATTGGTGGGTAGCTCGTTTTGTTGGTATGATTGAGTACATTCGCCAGAAAGAGTTATAGCCTAGGATGCTCTAGGTATGCATCATTTCGCAAGCACGCAAACGACATAGTACACGTTGAATGAACACAGAACTGGTATTTACAGACAGGCAAATGCCATTCGGGCATTCGTGAGGAAATTATGACACCTTGTGGGTGTTAATATTGTGGAACTGCTAGTAAATATAGGAGGAATAGTCGTATCATTTCATAGTCGGCTTCCGTTTGTGTCCGTCCGTCTCATATTCGTTAATAATTAGTCGGGGATATGTTACTACAAGCCGGCTGTTCTTTCCAGTAATGAAAATCATTTGCAATATTGCCTTACGATGCTAAAAAAAAGTACCATGGTTATTCTTGGAGGTTTCTCCGGTAAACCAGTAAATATCTCGAAGGTAAAATGTCCACCAAATGTGTTTCGAAAGTTCGTCTTCGTCCGTAAAAATATGATTAGGCGTTTGTGACTACGCCAAGAGAATGCGAGAAAACTTAATAGTTATGATAATTGATATACCATACATCTGTAGAACAACGGTCACTGTCTACTTTAACTAAACTGAGATTAGCTAACACGGGGTTCTTGGCCGTGCCTTCCCAGAAATAGCCGAGCTAATCATACAAACAGTGACATCTGTGTGCAGCGTTTTTTTTTACATCGAATAAACGTACTTTTTGAAGGGCATGAATAAATTAACAACGCTTTCCATTTGTTTACATATATATGGTTAGCTAATAAATACATACAATATCAGTTATAAAATACATTGAATATTTCGATCTCTTAAAATATCTAAATTGCCACATATGTATTTCGTCGTCTGATATAATGCGGTATATCGACAATCAACAGCGATATAAAACTCGAATTTCACACACATATAAATCAGCTCGCGGAACTTATAATTTATTTCTGCTTGTAGCGTGAACAATAATTGGTCGGTCTTTACGGAAATAAAGGGAAAACATTAATTGCCTGAAAGCTACCATATTTTAATTTATAGCAAAAACATATAAACAGATATAAAATTAGTAACACGGGTTATGATTTAGTGTTAGCCCACCAAATATCGCACATAACGTGTTAATACGTTCAGTTTTACAATGTCCGGTAAACCAATTTCACAGATAAACGGGTAAAAAAGGATATGTACACGGTGCTTAAAACTATAACCATCAAATAGCATCCTCCAATACTTAAAAATTTCTAAATAAATCATCAACACATGCATATACCGAGAAGGGTTATTGAAAGCATTTCTTGATGTGTCCTGTAGAACGAAATGTGTTACAGCAACAAATCGCCATGTAGTAATACTAGAATGTGATATTTGTCCTAGAAATTCGTTGTATGATATGTTAAGCGAAAGATGACCGGTGAATGCTATGAATGTTTGGCTTTGGCAGTGGCAGATGTGATTCTTTGACTTGTTCATTCTTAGATGTATGTGGGTGCATAACTGACGTATCTGTGTGATCGCGGTGGATCTAGATCACAAGAAAACAAATGCACGCGCATAATCGCTGCCAAGCAATGCCCTGACAACAGTTGACGTATCCAGGTTGCTGAACAAACGCCGTCAAGCTCTCAGTGGAACACGAGCTTATCGTCGTGTATTTTATTTACATTCTGGTTTCAGAATAGTATCTTTATGATAAAGCCTTCATGGAAAGTTGTTAAGTGTCAAATGCTTGCAGCACTGTTTGGTACGGTAATGTCAACTTCTGATTAGCCAATTACCCAACGGGTAAATGTAAATCATATCAACTTCGGACTAGACAATTATTCTACGGGTACATGTAAGAAATGTCACCTTCGGACTAGACAATTATTCTAGGGGTAGATATAACACATGTCAACTTCGGACTAGCCAATTATTCAACGGGCGCATGTAAGTAATGTCAACTTCGGACTAGCGAAATACTCAACGGGTACGTGCAAGTAATGTCAACTTCGGACTAGACAATTATTCTACGGGTACATGTGAGAAATGTCAACTTCGGACAAGCGAAATACTCAACGGGTACATGCAAGTAATGTAAACTTCGGACTCGGACTAGACAATTATTCTACGGGTACATGTAGGAAATGTCAACTTCGGACTAGCGAAATACTCAACGGGTACATGCAAGGTATGTCAACTTCGGACTAGACAATTATTCTATGGGTACATGCAAGTTATGTCAACTTCGGACTAGACAATTACTCTACGGGTAAATGTGAGAAATGTCAACTTCGGACTAGCGAACTACTCAAAGGGTACATGTAAGTAATGTCAACTTCGGACTAGACAATTATTCTACGGGTACATGTAAGAAATGTCAACTTTGGACTAGCGAACTACTCAGTGGGTACATGTAATAAATGTCAACTTCGGACTAGCGAACGGGCGCATGCAAGTAATGTCAACTTCGGACTAACGAAATACGCAACGGGTACATGCAAGTAAAGTGCGCTTCGAGTCTAGTGACGCATCATTGATACAACTGTTAGTTACGACATACGTTATGATTGTGTTTAATATGATCCACAGAGATGCGTCCACTCCGCTGTTCGGCAGGAGTTGGAATTGGTATTGGAATTTGAATTTGATTTGAATTTGAATTTGAATTTGAATTTGAATTTGAATTTGAATTTGAATTTGAATTTGAATTTGAATTTGAATTGAATTTGAATTGGAATTGGAATTGGAATTGGAATTGGAATTGGAATTGGAATTGGAATTGGAATTGGAACAATTTATTCGACAATAAATAAACAGAACATCATCTTAATTATACTAATACAACATTAATAAATAGTTAGTCTATGTCAGGAGACGCTTCAGAGGGAAAACGCTCTGTAAATTAAGCAGACAGACAATATGACTAAATTTGAGAAGACAGTGAATGACATTCAATAAAAAATCAAGTCCCAAGTTTAGTTATTTCCAAGTCCCAGTTCATAATCGCGATATCTTTGAATGTCAAGGCAACTCGCAGTTCGTGGGCGACCTGAGCCTATGCCGTGTGACGTGAGTCGCTAAGTTTGGTGTCATTATTAAACCAACACCTTCATCATACATTGGCTGTTGGGATTTCCTAACTATGCTGGTTTTTATTTAATCTGCTGTCATGTGTTTTCTGGGCTCCGAAACCTGCCTTAGCAGCCATATGTCCACAGAATTCACTTGTCTCGTGTAATGTTAACTTTTGAAAATTCCGAAATACTTTCTCCCGGAAGTCACGAAACTCTCCATTACGGCTACCTGCCTATACCGGTTATACAACGTAATGACCTTAATGAACAGGTGTTATTATAATATCACCATAGTAGAGTATGGAAAAAACCAAGATGTGATAAGGTAAACTGTTTACTCGACCATTTCTCAGGATTTGACATGGAATGGAATAAACACGTGTAAAATATTGTGAAAAAGGCCGGTAAAAGATTGCTTATGTGATATCAGTTCAATCGAACACATACTGATCTGGTCACTGTATATGTCAATATTGTGAGATCGGCTTTGAAGTATGCATACCCTTTATGACACACTGACATGCCAAATATTTATCTGACAATATCGAAGTCATACAGAAAAGGGCAATAATGTATGTTCCTGGTTTGGGTTATGCTGAGATACTCAGGTATATTAATCTGGTTATACAAAAAGTAAGAGGGGGCAGCCTTTGTCAAAAATACTCTGATAAGGTTAAAGTCGGCACGCATAGATTAAACGATCAGCTGCATAACAAAAGGCATACAAAATATGGTATTGGAGAGGGTAATGCATACCCGTTGGCAGTGACATGAACGAACATAAATTATGTCGTAACTGTTTTATACCATGCGGATTACACAACTGCCAGTAATCAAGGGCAGGGCAGAATAAAATAGAATTAATACGATATCACATGCCCATGTATTGATATGCTATGATGTTTTAATGCAATGATTGTATTTTATTCTATAATGCGAATCCAACCCAGTTGAGTTGCTAATAAAACGTGTGTTATTATTATGTGCATTCGGGTTCTCGCGTGTGTTCATTGCGTGTGTTGCAATGTACACGCCAGTAATACAAACACCCGCTGTCTGTGCTCAGTGCATTGCGACCGGGCTTTCCATCCAGCGCTGGCCCGTAAATTTGCACTTTTTCAAATGTATGTCGAAGCGTCTTGTGTCAGAATGTTAACGATCAGTAAGTCTTGTCGTTTGTTATGCAAAATAATGTATGCGTAACTTAAAAGGAGGTGCATGCAGACTTCTATGCACGACGCCAGGTAAAACTAAGTTTCTTTCCATACTGAGTTGAGCCTTGTTGTCATGTCATTGTGATGAATTGTTCGTAAGACTTCAAGTAAATGTCAATACACCGGTGAACTTAACAGGTCAATAGCCGGTGATTATAGAATAAGAGACATAAATGACACACGCACACACGCAGGTGAAGTGAACGAACGCGTGCGCGCGTGCGCGCGTGCGTGCGTGCGTGCGTGTGTTTGTGTGTTTGTGTGTTTGTGTGTTTGTGTGTTTGTGTGTTTGCGTGTTTGCGTGTTTGCGTGTTTGCGTGTTTGCGTGTTTGCGTGCGTGTTTGCGTGCGTGCGTGCGTGCGTGCGTGCGTGCGTGCGTGCGTGCGTGCGTGTGTTTGCGTGTTTGCGTGTTTGCGTGTTTGCGTGTTTGCGTGTTTGCGTGTTTGCGTGTGCGTGCGTGCGTGCGTGCGCGCGTGCGCGCGTGCGCGCGTGCGCGCGTGCGCGCGTGTGCGCGTGTGCGCGTGTGCGCGTGTGCGCGTGTGCGCGTGTGCGCGTGTGCGCGTGTGCGCGTGTGCGCGTGTGCGCGTGTGCGCGTGTGCGCGTGTGTGCGTGTGTGCGTGTGTGCGTGTGTGCGTGTGTGCGTGTGTGCGTGTGTGCGTGTGTGTGCATATCTTTGGATATGGTTACGTTTGTCGTTATATCCGATATTTCTTATCACATCCATAAAATGCATATGCCAAAAATGTATGTACATGCCATGCAGAAAGTTAAACGGTCATCCGTGATAACTGTTCACTATGTTGCAGCTGCCATCATTTGTCTCGGTCGTCACGCGCGGCTGCGTTCACGTCACCTTACGACCAACGACCGTACGTCACGCGCCGCTGCATTCACCTAGCGACCAACGACCGTACGTCACGCGCCGCCGCATCCACCTAGCGACCAACGACGATGAATACGACCATCAGCAGCGCCGCGTCCTACGTAACCCTGACGACGTCACTAGCAGCGCTAGTCGGACTCATCAACGTCACCGAACCGCCGAGTTCGCTTTTACCATCGTTGTCTGACGGACCAACTCCGCCGCTACCTAGCCGATATGTGCCACCGTTTCCAGAGAGACAAACCCCGCGGTCTCATTTCCCGTCCTTGCCTCCTGAGAGACCAACTCCGCGGTCTCATTTGCCACCGCCGTTGCCTCCTGAGAGACCAACTCCGCGGTCTCGTTTGCCGCCGCCGTTGCCTCCCCAGAGGCCAACTCCGACGGGGTCTCCACCGCCGCGCCGAACGCCCCAGCCACCGCCTCACGCCACTCCCCGAACTCGGCAAGAAGACGCGACACGGGCGTGGAACATCGGAGACGTAGGGGGAGGCTTCCCGGGGACAAGCTCGTGGAACGGCGGCGGGCTGCGGGAGAAGCCGCTGCCGACGCCGCCGAAGTGGGGCCCGCGAGACCCCGCGCCCAACTACAGGAAGCACAAGACGACGACGCCACCGCCGATGACGACAGCGACGACGACGGAGGCGCCCGAGAAGACATGGTCAGCCGAGGACCGCGTGCTCATCTACGCGGCGCCGGTGCTCATCATCCTTGGCACGATCGGCAACTCGCTGTCGGGCGTCGTCATGATGCGCAAGGACCTGCGCAAGACGACGACCAGTCTGTTCCTCACGGTCCTCGCCGTCGTCGATACGGCCATCCTCTACACAGGGCTCCTGCGACAGTGGCTCATCATCTACAAGGACTTTGACATCCGGAAGGTGGCTGCGGCTACGTGTAAGCTCCACACGTTCCTGCTGTACGCCCTCAACCAGTACCAGGCGTGGCTGCTGGTGATTGTCACCATCGAGCGTTTGATTGCCGTCTTCCTGCCGCACCAGTCCAAGCGGCTGTGCACGCGGCCAGCAGCCGCCGCGTCTGTGGCCGTCAGCGCGCTCGTCATCGGCGGTCTCAATGCGCACTTCTTCTGGACCAACCAGTACATTCGTCTCCAGTACAGCGGTGACCGGAAGTACGCCTACTGCATGCCGATCGACCCGAAGTACGCACACTTCATGCGCGCCATCTGGCCGTGGATCGACTTCATCGCCTTCAGCATGCTGCCCTTCGCCATACTCGTCAGCAGCAACATCGCCATCCTACTGCGCATGCTCTATTCGCACTACCTGCGCCGCAACAGCATGCACACGCACGGCAACTTCGTGAAGATGACGTCGATGACGGCCATCCTCATCACGGTCACGTTCTGCTTCTTCGTGACGACGGCGCCGATTTCCATCTACCTAATCATCACGGACACGCTGCGCGAGGACTCGACTTCCGTTTCCGAAGGCGGACTGCGCATGGTGTGGGTCGTCTTTAACCTGCTCACCTACACCAACAACACCATCAACTTCCTGTTGTATTGCGTCAGCGGCTCTCGCTTCCGGCGCGAGCTCATCAACATGTTCCGTCGTAAGAATCGTATCAAACCGACCAGTCACAGCGGCACGATGGAGATCCCGCTCAACCACGCGGCGCACTCGTCCACGCTGCAGACAAACGTTGCGGCGACTTCCGGTGTCACCGGGACGCCGATGCCCGGACGCTCCAACGTCGTCATCCCGCCGACGGGCGGACAATCAACTGTCAATGGCGGCAACGGAAATGGGAAGCACCGCTGACCTCGCCCCACCGCCAGACGATCCCGTATTATCGCCCGGTCAACGACGACTTGTATCCCGCTCGCGTCTGCAGCGACCGCGCGGCTCGGCGATGTGTGTGTGTCCAGTCGCGATATTCTCAGTGGGCGAGCGGTCAATACGAGCATTGCCAGGGGCTTTGCGAAAGCACGTGTTTTGGTGTCACGTTATTTTTGTCGCGAAGTCAGCACATCGGCACGTGACCGCCGGAAGTGACGATAATTTTGACGGTTGAATACTGCAATTGTCGGACTAACTAATACAATCATTTGAGTTCTGGTTTATTTATTCTGGTTATACCGAGATGTATCTTCGGAAAATACACATAGCCTAGTGTAAAACGCAATCCACGTGTACATAGCAAAAAGGCAAAACATCACACATTCTGTTTCCTACGGATGACAATGTCAGGACTCCGTCTACTGGACTGACGGCAAATGGACAATTTAATGTGTGTAATGTATAATGTGTGCATGCGCGTGAGTATGTGAACGTATGTACGTGCGTGCGTGTGTCCTAAGTGTAGCGAGCGTGCTTTGTGACGAGTGGGCTATGTGCAGAAGTAGATCGTAATGCATTTATTTTCTTTTAGTCGAAAAATGAACCCTACAAGTCTTGTCTGAAACGCAGAAAAGCAAAATAGAACGTCCAGAAGAAAAGATAAAATCAGACACTACTGTGCCGTTTCTTTCGCTGTATGCACCAGTAACTCCTAACTTTAATAATATCAAAGTTACGCCAATGAACGATGGCTACACTGACAATGACTATGAACACTTATTGCGTATAACAGTTATGACGTCATCGACGCTTGTGTGGATTTGGCAATTGAGACCTAAACTATTACGAGTGCAGCTGTTTAGTAGCACGGCAAAATAAGTGCTGCTATTTACACCGTCACTTGATCGGAAAAGTGCCTACAAGGCTAGGTGTATACACGAACAACGTTACTACATGTACATAGGCGTTACATGAAATTCAAGCGTCATATTCTCCATTATTTTACTTGCATTGCGGGCTTAATAACCGGTCTCGAGGATGTTAATTTTCGAACGACTGTTTTAAACGATCTATTAACAAACGACGTTATCATTGCACTGTCGTTACTACTATCGGTAAGAACGCATAAGTTATATAGCATAAAGTATATATTTGTACCGCGTAGCGCTAGAACTGCATGTTACCAGGTAATGTACTTGATATTGTACGTTGATGACGCCGCTAACAAGTTAACTTGTGCACACCGTCCAATATGTATCAACAAATGAACCAAAAAATTCGGATAAACATGTAGCTCAAAGTGTGTCATTTATAAACAGTTTGTAATGTATATAGACAACGTTACTGTTTGCTGTTATATGTATACTGTTACTACTAATACAAAGTGTAACTGTTTTTCGTGTTCATAATCACGTGTCCGCGATCTGTTTAACAGTCCGAAGTTCATGCCTCATTCACTAACATTTATTTATATAAATATTATTATTGATATTATAATCAATTTGCTGGTATGGTCATGACAACTGCTTCTTATACGATCAAGATGCTGTTCGCAATTTGAAAGTTGCATCTGCGTAGCATTTAAATCATGTAAAAACATTCCAGTTTTAAATAATCTACATTAGCAGTGTCGCCCCCGCCGCGACTTCGGTGACAGTAAGACCGTCATGATGTGGTGTTTTCGTTACATATATATATATATATATATATATATATATATATATATATATATATATATATATATATATATATATATATATATATATTTAAATATGTCTGCAACTTTCTACTACTGAGCTTAAAATACTGCCAGGCGAATCCCACTATATTATAAAGTGTAAAGCAATTTGGCTTATCGCTTTGGATTACGTTACCCTTGACAAGTTGTGTAGTAGTAGTACTAGTGGTAGTAGTAGTACTAGTAGTAGTAGTAGTAGTAGTAGTAGTAGTAGTAGTAGTAGTAGTAGTAGTAGTAGTAGTAGTAGTAGTAGTAGTAGTAGTAGTAGTAGTAGTAGTAGTAGTAGTAGTAGTAGTAGTAGTAGTACACGAATTCATAATGCAAATCGTAATTTTCAACGGGCATCATCACCCAAAACACTCTTACGTACATGCATGCATACATAGATACATATACACATATATGCATGCATGCATGCATGCATCATCATGCATGCATACATACATACATACATCACATACATACATACATACATACATACATACATACATACATACATACATACATACATACATACATACATACATACATACATACATACATACATACATACATACATACATACATACATACATACATACATACATACATACATACACATACAATAAAGGTTTAGATAACATATATAGTTCATAACAATGCTAATAAAATAATAATAATAATAGATATGTAATAAATTAGTAATACAAATGTAATTATTAAAAATATATAATAATAAAATAATACGGAAAATAAATACTTTTTAAATTAATAATTACAATATTTAAAATAATAAATTAATAAATTTTTTTGTTGTAAATGATGAAACATTCAAATTATAAATAAGTAAAATACACATTAGGTGTTCGCCCTAATACGTCTGAGGCGCAGTAGTCCAGTGTAAATAAACACAGTAAGACAGTAGCAAAACCGAAGTAGTGTATGATACACAGGCGACTGTATTTCACTAACCCCTGTTCATATTGAGAGACGTCGGTTGTGAACAAGTAGACGCGGGTTTCTTGCATATAACAATTTAGTAGCTATATCCGCTACTGTATCTTGAATTAGAATAGATATCGCATCGTGGGGCAAATATCGGCACAGTGACGCCACCTATCGGGTGAAACATATACTTGTGCACGTTGATCTTCGTCACGTTTCTTTTAAAACCAGTGCCGGGTTGCGTGGCGCGTAATGTCATGGCAACCATGTCACATGAGTTAATACAGTGACGTCACACTATTCTAAGATATTTGGTCGTAATTGTTTTTACACCATCATAACTTGTTCATTTGTGCAGTCTCGGTTTAGTTTGACTGTTCTGGAAATGATATGGTGCAACAATTATTTTATAATTATTTGTTACGGCGTTCTGTCTAATCTGTAATGGCGACATTAATTAACTTAACGCTTCCCACGTGACCATCCCTGTAAACGATCCCCAAGCCACGTGACTACATTAGCATATTTTACGAAACAAAATGGTGTATAGCATTGACTCGTTCTTGTTGGACACTTGAGCGAAATCATGGTGGCTTCCACCTTTTATCTCCTGAACTTGGTATTAGTTCTGAGCCCATCTTCCCCAAAAAGGTCGATACAATTAAACGTCGGTCTTCCGTGAGCTAGCCCCTATTAAATGGGGTTTTTTCATTCGTGTCACGTGGTGCAATCTCATGAACGTATTTTTGTGTAAACGCTAGGAATTTTCGCCTGCCATAAATATGTCTAAATAAACGCATTCATCTTGAAACTATTGATTTTTACGACCCTTTTGACCTAAAAACATTCCGTCGTTAAATGCATAAAAAATCAAAGAATACGTATTTATTATGTTATACCCATCGGCATTTAACGTGGCGACGCAATTCTGCGACTAATCGGTTTCGCTCAACAACATTAGATCGTTTAAATTAATTAAAATAGTTGGGCAACACCTGAGTCCGGGGGTATAGTCGTCTCTATCTCTGTATGCCTCTGACGTCTGTTAATGATGAATGCCACGCATTAAACAACATCGCAGCTGCATAGGTATTAATCTCGTGTGCACCTGTGGTCTACGTCATCCGCTAGGTGGCTTTCTGCCTTCTCTGCTAATACGTTTACTAGGTCGCTGTAGATATTTACTTAGTGTTATCAGTGAGAGATACTATTCATAAAGCGATGGACTTTAAATGCAATGTTCAACTAACAACATTTTGTCACTGAGTCTGTCACTACAAGGCAATGGCAAAGCTTTGTTATTTATTACCTCGACAATATTGTCGCAATAACATTACGGTCTAGAGTACATGGGAAAGGTAGTCCCAAGCATTAACATGATGAATATGCCATTGCACCTTGGAGGTGGTTCAACACAACACAGGTGAATGTGTAACACACCTGCCGCTGTCCACAACTGTTCGTGATAGGCAGGTGAGTTGGATTATATAAAAAATTGCAAACATCACATTTATGAATGTTTATTTTGTTTTGGCGCAAATAGGGTGTAGTTATATTGACCCGTTTGCCAGTTGTCGTTGATAAGACTAATTCAATGCACTTTCGGAAATAAATATTAATAATTCAACAGTAACTATCGACAGTTAATCTTTTTATCGACAGTGATGCATCGTCACGTCAACTATCTCGATACATCGATCACCCGATCTATTGTTACATCACTAGCGGCGATAATCAGAACTATGTTTAATATACGGGTGATTTTATAACTAGGCTGATTAAAACGAGAAGAAACAACGAAGAACGTATGACAAGATATGATCTTTCTTCGAAGGTCGCCTTAGATGCCTCCGTGGACAGACGGCTACCCTCAAAGCACCCTCACGAACATAAACGTACTAGAAGCGGCATCCAGGAATATTAACACTAATTCTTGATGTTGTTGATTGGTACTAGTGACCCACCACTATTCACGTCATGGATGGCTGACCCCGCACAGTGTTTATGGTCGTACACCGGCCCACGCACCTACGGTGTGATAAGTCTTCCAACAATCAATAACCTCAACAGTGACGACAACAGAATCAAAAGTCAACACATTCACTGGAAAACAACTACAGACCGACCTCAACATTTAATCAGGTGCAATTATTGACCGTTCTTGATGCAAGAACTCAAGGTAGAGAATGTTTAGTGACGATGCTGTGCGTTAATGACAAAACACACACAGTTGGGCGACAAAGCATTTTAGAACGTGGCCAAAACAAGCGGTGATATAGAAATGATGGCATAAATAACTTGTTACACCGATTTTGTTCTGTGTGTTTCTATAGAGTTAGCGTTGTAGTTGTGGAACCGCAGCATAACACCAGTATCTGAAACGATAGTCGCGTATTAATAATTTATTTAATAGACAAAACACCGCAGCCGTTAAATCTGCCATAAATTACGCCATTGTTCGTGTAGGCTATAATGATCACGACACGAACAAGTGCTTCATCCCTGGCAAGATGCGTAAGCAAGGTCTTACACAGTGGCACATAAACAGTGCACCACATGGCCGTTTAGCATTCGTTTAATGCTACACGTTAACTATCATTACGTAATAACTACGGCACTTCAGGCGCGAGAATACGGGACGTAAAATGTTCAAATCCATCTAGAGTAGCCTGCCTGTACAAGGTCTGCCGATGTCACGAACAGTCACCTAGAAGAAAAACGTTGTAATCCTGTTCTGGCACGAGCTGTGTTATATTCCCACGTGTACAGGGGACGCCAGAAAAAAATGACCTGTCCCGAAGTGTTCCATATAACAAGATACCTCTGTATTTGCTTAAGGCATTAATTTTGACACCACCTACCGGTAAAAATACTTAGCAGCTGTGAAGTATATTATACAATCCAAAAAGGGATCATAGTTTGACCCACAACAACATGCTCGCAGAAACCACGACGAGTTTCACGGGTGAACATTGTTTCAATGCTAACCGTAAACCATGAAAGTGAAATGCTAAGGTAACTTCTTACATAGCTACATTACTAAATACAGTGTTCCGGACCATTGGAAGCACGTTACATTTCAATACGTTGTCGAACACCATCTGGATTTATCGTGACAGAATTCAGCCACGTTGCAATTATTGAGTAAACAAATATCACCAATTGTCTACAACCAGGCACTCATTCCTACAACTGAGTGACCTGGAGCAACGAAAGGTGACATTTAAATGAAGTTGACTATTTACACATGTTAACTAAGTTAATAATATATTTTAACGTTTGCTTGTCTGCTTAGTCTTTATGCGTGCCTAATTTAGTATTGTAAATAACTTATTTATTTTATTGAATTTATTTATTTATTTAATTTATTTTATTCAATTTATTTAACTTAATTATTCAGCTTATATTTATATATGTATTTATTTATTTTATTTGTTAGCGCCTTTGAGCAAGTCTGTAACCCAGCTACATGGTGCTTCATAAATGTTTCTAAACAATAAATAAATAATAAGGTGAAGATTCAAAACAGAAGGACATTATTAGGACCACGGTACTCTCGACTTAAATTTCGACACTCCAAGCAGAGTACCTTCGCACTGTTTGTGTCACTCAGGTCGTGTTACCTTTGAGGCTTTCGTCCATAATACGAATGAATCTGACCACCGATATTTATCTCGCTGTAACAGCCCCGATACAGCCGCCATTGCGCGTTCTTTATTAGAAACCGACAATTTTATGCCACCTAAACGCTGATCACCGGCTTTGATGTGCAATAAAATTAAGTTCGTCCGCTCCATGCCGTTATTAAACCCGGCAGTATATTTTCACTCTCGCTCTAAAGGGCAGCCAGTGCGGCGAACTTCCGCGAAATCGTAGAGGATGAACCACTGGAGATATTTCAGAGTCAACGCCGAAAGGAGGACGTGGGTGGGTTTATATTTGCAGTGATCAACAACCTCGGACATCCCGGTGAAGTGGGTTTGCGGTGGATGCGCTGGATGCGGTGTCGTAAAACGATCGAAAGAACGTAAATAGCCGCAGCTACATAAACACAATGCCGACTCCTTCACTGTCTTCAATAGTGGTGCAGAATTAACTGGTGAATAGATCAAGACTCACCACGAGGCGACACAGGCATGGGCAAAAAATTTCTCGTTATGCAGGGGACAAGCTCTTGTTTGATTGCTAGATTTGTTCTATGTTTACATTTTTAAAGGGAGGGTGCCATCTGTTCTGCCCAGAATTGGCCGCGCAGTTATTTGTAATGACAAGTCTGCTGTCTAGAACATTGGAGAGTTAAATTTGAAAGGGTATTGCGGTTAACTCTGCTCGCTTCATTATTGCCAAACAATTTTGTTTTGAGACTGGACGTTTTGTTTACCATTTGAACATGTTGCAGGCGAAATCATTAAAATGTGGATCATTGACCCGAGTTTAACAGTAACACTATACACAGATTGGCAGGAAGTAAACATTCAACGTCCATGTTGTAGTCACAACAATGTAATATTGAATGAAACAAATAAATGGATGGCACCTTGGCTTTAATGTGAACGAGATGACGTAGGAGAGTCCACACTCATCACAACACGCGGTGATGGCCGCTGTGGTGATCCCAGATTCGACCAGTCCAGGATTCGTCTAAACGCATATCGCGCATGCGCGCACATGCGCAATGATCGCTTTTATCTGTTCTGACGCGCTCTGACGTAGTGGCAACGGCATACGTCATGCCCGGGCCGAGATTCGAATCCTGGTCTGGTCGAACCTGGGACCACCACACCGCCGTCAAACGTTACTTACAAACAGTGCACCTACCTGGTTTTTCCTGCTCCTCCGAGACCGACCAACATCAGTTTGGTCCTCTTGCAGGTGACAGAACCCGTCTGGAGACGCTTCAGGAAGGCGTAGGTCGCCTGGAAGCCCTTCGTCGTGATTTCTCGCGGAGGTGTTTTCAACGACGGACAGTCCGTTAAGTCGAGGTCTAAGAAGGGCGATAACATAACATGACATAACATTTCTATCGCGTCCAAACCCGGCTCAGATTTGTGCAACAACAACGTGTTTGCAATCTTCAAATTGGTGTCAATGACATCGGGGGCTAACACTAACAAAAAGGAGCTAAGTGGATAGACGTAAATATAATATTTCCTGTTAACTTTGATATGGAGTGAATTATATGGAGTTGGTGTGGAAACCAACAATGTTAAGAAACCATAGTTTTATTGCATCGTTCCAAACACATATATGAAAATCACTGGTATTAAAAGAATGTCCACTCTGTGGTTTTCTTGTATATAAATATTTATTAAAATTTTATATATAAAATATATATATATATATATATATATATATATATATATATATATATATATATTGTTCTTTCGCCATCACGACGTGATTATACTATCTTATATATCAATCAAGTGTCGGAGGTACTATGCGAGGGAATACGGAGGAATGCACGTAATGTATATACCGGTATGTACATATGATTTATTTGTGATTCAAGAAACCCGTCAGACTCCACGGCATCATCATCATGATAAATAACAGTAGACAAACAGATCGTTATCATTTTTATTTCACTTAATCTTGTTAGCGAATCTTGAGCAGATTTTAAACACACAAAACACACTATTACTACTACTACTACTGCTACTGCTGCTGCTACTGCTGCTGCTGCTACTGCTGCTGCTGCTGCTGCTACTGCTGCTGCTGCTGCTGCTGCTGCTGCTGCTACTGCTACTGCTACTGCTACTGCTACTACTACTACTACTACTACTACTACTACTACTACTAATAATAATAATAATAATAATAATAATAATAATAATAATAATAATACTAATACTAATACTACTACTACTACTAATAATAATAATAATACAGTAGTGATTTGCTCTAAGCACTTACGTTTCAATGGAAGGCTTCCGAATTTGGCTGACAGATTTGTCAGAAGTGGATTGTGGGATAGGTACACGTGATGGAGATTCGACAATCGGCCAATGGCATCTGGCACAGAGGTGAACCCTTGGTACTTGAGACTGAGATGTTCGAGTCTGTTTAGTGAGAAGATTTGCCGTGGGATGGCGCCAACGTCTCTCTTCGAACCTGTTTCATGAGAAAGCTCAATGATACATAATAACAATAAAAACAATAACAGTAACACCATCGTTTTTATAGTAGCGTCAACACACTTCAAGTTTCAATTGATATCCTTTTGAGTGTTTACACTTGCTTAGCTTTTCAGTTTCGTCAGTTCGTACAATGTAATCCAAGAACCATTTCTGTAACGTTGTTAAGAGCTCATAAACCAAATTTGTTATTTTAAAAAAAACAATTGATCCTTAATAACAATCTTGAATATCTGAAAACTTTCAACACCCCATGACGCACCAAAGGGACATTATCACTGGTGTGTCATGGAAATAGTGTCCTCAGTAATACGACAATGGGTATCTGTGGTTTGAAAAAAAATGAAATTACCAACGAATTTTATCTAAAGATGAATATTCCTTATGAGCTCTTTATCTTAGAGAGAGGTTCCCAAGGTGTTGGAGTTAAAGATTGTTTCTAAATGGCGCAAAAAGGACATAATGATGCCGCGAATTTGACTTTTAATACGTAGAATAGCGCAAGGCAATACTGATGTTGCAACTTCACAGAAGAGAGTGCATAGCAGACAGTGTCTCACTGGTAGTGCCGAAGCGAGGGAACATCGAGAACAGGTGAGCATTGAGCTTCCCGATGACCTCCTTGTCGTCGAGGGCACCGCTGTTGAAGTAACTGTCCAGTTTCTTTGAACTCTGAATGACAAAAACATTTAATAGCAATTCACATACCAGCAGCGTGATTTCGCCAGCAGTTCCTTCCAGAATGTGAGTTCGGTATGATTTACGTAGGAATACGTTATTAAATGAAACAATCGGCATACACTGTCTTGCGCATTTTCTAAAACACACATGGCTCGAATATTTTATATATATATATATATATATATATATATATATATATATATATATATATATATATATATATATATATATATATGTCTGGTATGTTGTACTAGTCTGCTTCTGTACCTATGTACCTACGTACCTACCTACACACCTACACCTACACACACACACACAATATATATATATATATATATATATATATATATATATATATATATATTATCATACGTACATATATATCCCCCTGTTGAAGTAACTGTCCAGTTTCTTTGAACTCTGAATGACAAAAACATTTAATAGCAATTCACATACCAGCAGCGTGATTTCGCCAGCAGTTCCTTCCAGAATGTGAGTTCGGTATGATTTACGTAGGAATACGTTATTAAATGAAACAATCGGCATACACTGTCTTGCGCATTTTCTAAAACACACATGTAATATTTATATATAATATATATATATATATATATATATATATATATATATATATATATATATATATATATATATATATATATATATATATATTACCTTAGTGTAGTATTCACGCCCCAAATGTAATCAAGACATGTGTTCGGAAAGCAACATGGCGGACAATGGCTTCACGTAATCGCACACGCTTCCTATCTATCCGTGTCAGTGTAATTTATATGTATATATATATTTACACTTACAGGGATATATATGTGTACGTATGTAATATATATATATATATATATATATATATATGTGTGTGTGTGTGTGTAGGTGTAGGTGTGTAGGTAGGTACGTAGGTACATAGGTACATAGGTAAGGTAGGTACGTAGGTACAGCCAGTCAGCCAGACAGCCAGACAGCCAGACAGCCAGACAGCCAGACAGCCAGACAGCCAGACAGACAGACAGACAGACAGACAGACAGACAGACAGACAGACAGACAGACAGACAGACAGACATACAGACATACAGACAGACAGACAGACAGACAGACAGACAGACAGACAGACAGACAGACAGACAGACAGACAGACAGACAGACAGACAGACAGACAGACAGACAGACCGACAGACCGACAGACCGACAGATCGACAGATCGACAGATCGACAGATCGACAGATCGACAGATCGACAGATCGTTAGATAAGTGAATGTTACCTTCTGGTTGGCCTTGAGCCAGCTCGTCAGGTTGTGCGTCTTGACGAATTGGTCGACGTTTTCGCGCGACAAAATGCCGTCCTGGCGACCGACGATCCACGCCACTCCGTCCAGAACGAGCGTCGTCATTCGCTGGAGCCGTCGGAAGCTGGCAGGAAGCGTCGACAGGCAGTTTCCGCCGAGATAGAGCATCTCGAGCATCTGTAGGTCACCGATGTTGTCTGGCAGACTCGTCATCAGTAGGTGTTGTGCGTGCAGCTTCTTCAAACTCGTGAGACGCAGGATGACGGCAGGGATGGACCGCATGGCGTTGTTACTGATGTCCAGCTTGACCAACGTCGTGTCGATGTCCGGCAGGTCGTCCGGCAGATTCGTCAACTCGTTCTGACCAATGCTGAGGCAGACGAACCGTTGCACTGTTATCTTCACAGAGGTTGTGAGACACGAAACATTTCTGTGTTCGCATGTAACATGAGGGACTCAAGCTAACGATGTTGTAATTGTTTAAGTTAAGACAGTCACGGCTAATAACCAACATAATTAGTTAGTACAAGTTTCGCTGTTTCGTAGTTCTATGTAAAAGTGGTGGTGCATTGCAAATTAAATGTATAGCTAGATTACCCTTTAGTTGTCAACATTAAAATCATGCATGTTCCGATGTTTTAACACATGTAGCTAGTAGTGTAGCAATGGCGTCAGATGTTGTGAATTTCGTTTGGGTTGAGGCCTCCAAACACCCAATTGCACTTTCCCGAGTTTCCTGTAAACCAACTCAAGGCTCCCAAAACAGTATTCAAATTGACGTACGCATCACGTGACGTGGTTGTTCAGCAAAAAAGTCTACCTCTACCCAATGCTTTTCGTCGCATATGTTGTTGAAATTCTGGTTTTAGAAGAATATTATTTTTATGACAAAAGGTTGTTGAAATGTCAAAAGTATGCAGTTATTTGTGCTGTAAGAGATGTCATGTCGACGTAGTAATGTAATTAACATAATAATATATATTATGTTAACTTCATTGTTGGCAAAAACCAACGCGTAATTTTGCTTGTGACGTAAGATAATCGCAACATCCTGGATAGGTCAATGCCAACCAACATAACTACTAAGCCAGGTGGCGTCGTTACGCAACTCGGGCCTCGTGCCGTCAACCGCCAGCGTCCCGTTACCTGGTTACGCCGCATCCATTCATTATATCCACCATTTGTTAACACACGTTGTAGATAATCCTTTCCTTAGTAACAGTTGGAGTCTAAAAGAATTCAAATAAAGACTACAAAAATACACGTAAAGAGAGCGATTACGCCACAGGCCCAACTTGCGTATCAGCGCGCCCTAGCGATCATGTAGGTTCCCCGTGTGTACCGTATGTAACTGAGTTTCTTGCAGTGGCCAATCCCGAGTGGAATCGACCGCAGTCTGTTGTCGGACAGATCTAGGTCGACGAGACTGGTGAAGAGACTGAAGAAGTCACCGGGGAGACTCTCCAGTCGATTGCCCCCGAACTGGAGAGAGGCAACGAACGGTGCGTAGTTGTGGAAGTCGGCGACCGGAAAATGGGTTTCGGTGAGGTCGCACTGTCGACTGGCGAGGTGGCCCGGACAGAGGAACGACTCCGTGAGGTCAAGGAGGGCGAGGTGCGACACGAGACCAGTGGTGGACAGGTTTCTACTGACCACTTCTTTCACGGCCTAAGTGGAAACACAGGTGTATACGTCATGTGTGAGAAATCGAAACTGAAACAGTTTTATCACCATAATATAGACGAGTGGTAAACACGCAGAGGTCGACAGAGATTCGTAATACTTACTTCTCTAGCAGTATCGTTAGGAATAAATCAGACAACGTTGCCACAGGACACACATATAAAGGTAGAAAATACAGGGCTTACGCAGGAAAAGGTTATATACAAATATAATCTTCTGTGCGGTTTCTACAATGTATAAACATATTTCATTTCATTCACATCGAAATAACACATAAACAACATTGAACAACAATAAATAAATCATGCGATATGAATACTTATTTTCGAAACAGTTACAGTGTAGGAAACCGTCCAATCAAACAAAAGTATAGTGTCAATTACACTAGTCGTGGTTGCATTTTTGATATGATATGAGCAATTTACTGAACAAAAGCGGTCGAGTGAATTTTATAGTTATACCTTGTAGTATATACAGCCAAAGCCTGTTAAATTACACAAAACAAATCAACACAAACCAGATCTCAACATTTGTTGCTCTCATTATTTCCCCCTGAGTCATATGTGAATTTGAAAAACTTTCCAAGCGTATATTTAAACTACACAAGTAAGTAGGCCTACATTTATGTAACAAAGCGTCCGAGTTACACATAATCACGTACATAATTTCACGTACATACCTCGGCCATTGGTTGTAGTTCAAGTGGAGATATGTTGCTGAGGAAATGACGTTTGCCAACAGACATCAACAGGGAGGACGTCTGAAGCCGGACGATCGCCTGAACCCATCGACAAACCTACAACAGGCAATGCGTAGACACTGATGTGATATTCTGATATACAGAAACTATGTCCAAAATAACATAAATTGTGTACACCATAAGTATTCAGAATATGTCTGCATTAATTCGTTCATATGTATGATATACAGCCATGTTGTAAGCCAAACGGACGCAGTTGCTAGTTAACAAGTCACGTGAGGGGTTCACCAACTGTAAAACATCAAGAACTCATGACGTACGTCTTCCTGCGAGGTCTTTGTGTCCTTCTCAAGGGTGAACAGTTGACTCCAGCTCGGCAGATCGATCTGCAAACACAAAAATATAGGTACATGCATGGGGGCAGACAGAGAATGGGGGAGAGAGTGGAGGGAGGGGTAGAAAGGAAGAGTGAGAGGGGTAGAGAGAGGGGGATACGGAGAGAGAGAGGGAGAGAGAGAGAGAGAGGAAGAGAGAGAGGGGGGGAGGAGAGAGAGAGGAGAGAGAGAGAGAGGGAGAGAGAGAGGAAGAGAGAGAGAAGAGAGAGAGAAGAGAGGAAGAGAGAGAGGAGAGAGGGAAGAGAGAGAGAGGAAGAGAGAGAGAGAGAGAGAGAGAGAGAGGAGAGAGAGAGAGAGAGAGAGAGAGAGAGAAAAGAGAGAGAGAGAGAGAGGAAAAGAGAGAGAGGAAGAGAGAGAGAGAGAGAAAGAGAGAGAGAGGAAGAGAGAGAGAGAGAGAGAGAGAGAGAGAGAGAGAGAGAGAGAGAGAGAGAGAAAAGAGAGAGAGAGAGAGAGAGAGAGAGAGGGAGGGAGAGAGAGAGAGAGAGAGAGTCTACTCAAAAATAATTTCGTACGGAAAATGTCGCCTCTATTTTCAATAGATTGTTGAATTTGGCATGGTCGAAGAGTCCATATTGTCTCGTGGGTTGTGTTACCTTCTAGTTTCTAGTTGGGTTTTGTCGAAACTTGGCAACATTATATTAAATTTTCAAATTTGTATTATTAAATGCTATAGTCACTGCATAGCGATGCGTCTACATGAGGTAGAGTATCAATACATTCAAAACGTTACGTTGTCGCCGAGTATGACTACTGCCAGGACGCATTGATATAGTACTGATGACAGAGACCCTCGGAGATTATGTGTACATCTAGTCACTGGGAAGTTGTGCATACATGGAATATCTAGATTCCAGAACTACGGTGTGTCAAGTGGCTATGCTAACCACTACACTGCTGCTCTCCTTGAATGTACAACTGAACACAATAGCAATGCTAAGGTGGCGTAATGGAACTACAATAAGGACTACCCATTTTCGCCACAGCATTCTGCGGTACATACTTTGCTGTAGGTGGAGAGAATGTAGCACCACGCCAGCAGCAAACATTGATTTTGTTCAACTAGTCCGCCAGGGAGCAGCATCCCCGGCGCATCGAGGAAGTGCACAAGCCAGTAGGGGGCGCTGCGGTCGTCTATCTCGTACGATGGCGGTAGTTCCAAAGTTTCACCGCAGTCGCCTAGAAATGAGAATGTGTGACGTAACATAACACAACAGTCGATTCCACGCAGCACACCTATGGGCTATCTAGAAAACAACAATAAGTATAGAAAATAGGTGGCTGTTTCCATTTCTCTGCATGAATTATTTGTATTTCCCGTGCCTGGATTAAATACTTTCATTACCTTGCTTGCCCACCATAGTTGCCTGGCGTAAACGTATATGTGTTGACGACTGGGATATTCCTCATTTCCTTTTATACTGAGTAACCCATTTGGTGTTGATGGACCTCTGCTCCTGCATCAGACGATTTTTGACATATTTACTTAACCTACTTATTTAATATAATTATGTAGCACATATCTATATATGTATTTACTTATGTTATATTGTTAGCGCCTTTGAGCACGTTTTAACGCGGATACAAGTTTCCAAACGGCGCCAGGTGGAGACGAACTCGGTTGATGCTGTAAACACGAGATGTCCACTTCCCCTAGTGCCTCAAGTCAGTAGCTTCCTGGTGACCCACCTCGGATGTAGCAGAGGGCGTGGAGGCGCCGCCGGGGGTCGTTCACCACTGTCTGTAGACCGGGCAAAGTGAGGGCTGTTCGACTGATGCTCTCCGGCAACGACACCACAGCCGCGCCTGCAACATATGTGTGATTACACAACACTGAATGAAATCAAAATAACAACTGGACACAAGCTCGCCATCGGTCTGGTTTGTCGCTAAATATTTGTAAATATTTTTCTTTTTATGGGCCAGCTGCATCTATGATATTATGTCATTATTAATCAGGGGAATTTTTGAAATTTTGTTATAAAATTTGATGTATATCAGATTAGGTAGGAGATGTTTACAATAAAATAATGTGATTTCCATGAGTCAGGTGTACTGTGTGGTGTGTGACATGCTGAGAAGACATACAACGAATATCGTATATACACCATTTGAAGACACTGTGATGGCCATTAGCAAATTCAAGGGTAGTCTCTGGATCGAACTACTTGACTTGTTCTACCAATATACGTAAACTATTCGACAAGAATGACGTCAGTCACTCGAGGAACGATGACGTCATTGCTGGTTGCAGACATTGGCATAAAGTAATCATAATTGTATGTTTTGGATATACTAACTACAGTTAATTTGTATGTTGTCTAACCACACAATCAAACTGACCGTTTGCCTCGAATTTAGCTCAAATGTCTGCCGTATTTAAAACAACCATATAACTAATGGCAAGAATCATGGATAACTAGCTGCTGCTGTTTGGAGTATGCCCTATTCATATGAATAGTTCATAGTATTTCCATTCAATGACAAGTCAAACGAACCGAGGAGGTCAATTTAACTTACCAGACAGGTTCATGTTTCCTTGCCGGAAGATACGTGTCGAGATCTCATAGTCGCACTGGGCAAGTGAACACTCCAATACTGAAAGATATGATATCAATAATAATTAGGAGGAATCTCCACTATGTGAATTAATGTTCACTCTTAGTTAAGATCCGCTTTTGGAAATTAAATAATGATGCTCTACAACTGTAGTAGATTGTTCATTATAGTGTGTGTGTGTGTGTGTGTGTGTGTGTGCGTGCGTGTGTGTGTGCGTGCGTGCGTGCGTGCGTGCGTGCGTGCGTGCGTGCGGTGCGTGTGTGTGTGTGAGCGTGCGTGTATGTGTGTTACACATCGTGAAACAAACAAGTATGTTTATGGGGTAGAATACAATACAATATAACTTTATTATGCCTGAAGAGAAATTCATTTGTAACGGTCATAAAATACATCAATAAAATAGTATAAAAATAGATATTATTTCTGGGTCATTATGTGTCAATGATCAGACATCCACAAAATTAATACTAAAACAAGAAAATAATCTTGCAATTACTTTTTATATGATGACAGTAACGGCGGTCGAACGGTATGTGAATAACCACTAAATCGTTATATTTCTACAACAACGATCAGATTGTTGAGTAGTGTATTTCAAAGGGAAGCAAATTTTAGATAAAGTTTCACTTCACAAAACGTTCCTGTTACCCATTTACGGAAGAGTAATGCGTAGTCAAACAATGTTTACTGAACACGACGATATCTTGAACTGATTAGTAGCAATATGTAAACAACGATATCAACAACATCAGATCATAGACCAGTTCATGAATAACATGTTACCTCAAATTTGGTATACGTAGACGCTTCACGAAAGGCTGAAATACAACAGAATGGTTGCTAAGTAGCAAACATTACCTTGTGGAGATGTTAGCATTGGTCCACACTGGAGTCCGAATAAAGACTCTCTCTCTGCTGCGGTTGGTTTCCAGCCCTGTCGTTGGTCCTGCAGAAACAGAAATACCATTAATGGCTGACACCTGCATATTGACGACCAACCCACTCCTTTACGGCGATGACTTCAGGTGGAAGTATAATCTCTCAAATATGTCTGATCGGAGAAAGGCGAACTAGAAAAGTAAAGCATATCAAAACAACGTATCTGAATGACAATAGTTGTGTATGGTGTCGCCATATGGTGAACTGGTCGCCACTCAATTGAGGGTAAAAGGTCCTCTAGTGAAGATTTAAATATAAAACATTAACTAAAGTGTAATCAACACCCGTACAAGACGTTGTGTCATTGTTATTAAAAATCGCTTGTCAATTGGTTGATGACAAGTCAACGGTCAGACGAATAGCAATTGGACTTCGACATCTGCATTGAGATACACTTACAGGTGACCAACTTATACAGCCACCGCAGCGGCGCAGGGGCTGCTGGGATATCACAACACAGACTCATCTGTGTTTTATGTCCAACTGAGGCTCATGATGATATCCATATATTCAAATACCATCTACATGGACAATCTACTTCTGAATGTTCTCATGTATTTACGAATGTGTTACAGGTGTTCCAAACATTACAAAATTTAAATGGTGTTTATCAACATGTATACATTGCAGACTTATCAACTGTACAATCAGTTGTACTGCTCATTATCAGTTATACTATGCTCTTATGTTATCTAACTTATAAATCTATTTAGTTTTTATCTAGTCATTGTTTTACCGTATTTATTTTATGAACGCTATTTACGTGTACGTATCAACTGTACATGGATTTTATCTTACATAAACGTATTCGTATCCATACGCATATTCGTATAACATATTCAAACATGTTTTCGCTTAGAGTCATTTGTGATCTTAGAAGCTAACCAGGATGACGTTGTCACAAACAGACATTAGTGCAACTGCTTCAGCCATCTTAGATGGTAAGCTGTTTTACACCTTACCTCAGTGAAAGCTTCCCACGGTGCCACTACAGCAGGGCTGAACTTCATAGATGATTCGGGGTCTGAAACGACATGAGCCGATATAGGCCTCTTAGGATCTATGACATATATATAGCTTGCGATGGTTTATTCTCTTTCTTTTACAAAGAGTTACATACTGTGTAAGTTGTTGTTAACTTACTAAACAAATTATACTGCATGGCCAACAATTCACTGATAAATATACAAGTACACCATCTCGGTGTTGTAAGATGTCCATACATATACATGCATGCATACATACATACGTACATACGTATACACATACATACATCTACTATATTACTACACACATACACACACACTTATATATATATATATATATATATATATATATATATATATATATATATATATATATATACTTCACACACACACACATATATATATATATATATATATATATATATATATATATATATATATATATATATATATGTGTGTGTGTGTGTGTGTGTGTGTGTGTGTGTGTGTGTGTGTTGTGTGTGTTTTGTGTGTGTGTGTGTGTGTGTGTGTGTGTGTGTGTGTGTGTGTGTGTGTGTGTGTGTGTTAGGCTTATAAACCCACACTTGCACATTTCACACCTTGCAGCAATGAATGCAGTAAAATAATTAATACAAATGACAACCCAGCAGCTAACATGCTGACTCATGTAAGTAGGCTAATACATACCATTCTGGATGTTTTCGATGGAGTCTGGATGATAACCAAGTGGGTGCAGCTGCTCACTGTCTGCTTCACATTCGATCTCTACCGAGTCGCCACCGGACAGCACTGCACAGAAATAAACACATGTGATGATACGATTTAATTGATATGAATAAAATTGTTATTTGAACACAAGCAAAACTATATGTTTTATTGTTGCACAGGCAAATTTGGATAGCTGCAAGATAGGACACCGTAAAACGTCACAACGGAAGAATGTTTTCTGAAAGAAAGGTTTAGTGTTTTAGGTTAGTTACATATTGGTCATCCAACTGCATCACATTTGATGGAGACAAGTTGTTGCTGTACAAGGGATCATGTTCACCTTAAACGTGCCAATTGAAATCGTTACCTGTTTTCAACGTGATCTTGTTGTTCTTCAAGTCGACGTTCACGATTTCTACTGGCGCGTCTTCGTGGTCTAACCACAAACCTTGTCGTAACTTTGAGTCGGTTGGCCTACCGTAGTTTCTGTCATTCTGCAAAAAAAATGGGATATGTTTAAGCCGAACGGTGTAGGGTCTATTGTTGGGTTAAGTTTTGCATATTATATTTCTCTGAATTTATTCGCTGAGTTTACACTCGATACGGCTACTGCAACAAGTACAGTTATTCCAGGGGTGTGCATTCTAATGTGTACGCCACTAGTGCTAGAGAATGGGGGAATCCATGCATGCATATATATCAATCGCCTCGCTATACCTCTAAAGATCACGATTAATCGTTTCGGATGAATCGCATATCACTTACTTGTTAGTTTACTGAGATGGCTAATTGTTCTCACCAAGTTATACGGTTCGTCCCGGACATAAAAAAAGGGGCAAAACGATTGTTCCCGTAACATCAAAACTAACTTCCCGCGAACTAATCCGTGGACCGCTGACCGATTGGATGTTTTAAATTCAACTTGTGTAAACGCAAATAACTTATCGAATATATGTCTCCGCAAACAACCAGACAACAATAGTCGAGACCAAAGCCTGATTGATAAATAGGGTATGTGTGTATATGTATATGTAATTGTATGTATATATGCATATATATATATATATATATATATATATATATATATATATATATATATATATGAATTATTCTGAGCAAACGCGATGAACAAAACTAGACAACAATGGTCGAACCAAAGCAGGAAACCCCTCTATAGAAAATGGGGATGTTGAATGTTTAATAATAATCCAAAAAGCTATCGTTAAATTATTGTATAAAATTCCAATAGGATATTGGGATAATTCAAGGATGATCGTTACCTAACGGGGCGAAGCTGCAAATATCAGTACTTCGCGGTCAGTATAGCTTTTGCCGTTCATGCCGAAAATTTTCTAAAGGTAAGCAATTAATTCGTCACGAATCTTTAAAAATTACCAATCATAAACGCTTCAATAAACCATATCTTTGGGTTGTCAGCA
>JAODUO010000492.1:290000-292500 GCA_025642075.2 Ridgeia piscesae
AGCCGTAATCACATCATTTAGCATTGTCTCCCTCAGTTAGATATATTCTCTGGTCCCAATTCACAGGCAGCTATTTCGATATATTTCAAGCGAATCAATGTTGATTCACACCGGTTTATAGAGACTTGGTCTTGGATACAGTTAGTTCTAGGCAACTACCGTTATCTGGTGAGGCCTCAAACTAACATAATTCGTCCAGTCTCGTTGCAACCGCCGGTCGATTATCATGGAGGACGTTTATGGTTGAATTTTGGTCTTGGTATTTCCAAAGGCACAGCAAATACCCGTCCCAGTATTTCCATGTAGCATGGAATATGATAAAATATTCAATATGTAATTTTAACCTTCAAAATAATAATAAAGATAACTTCTGTTGCAGTGTAATCCTTGGAAGTCAAGCTCATAGGCGCATGAACACAAATGGGTTAGTTAATCTCAGAGTCAATAAATTTCCCATTTTCAATGGATGGATTGATACAGAGTTGTAATGAATAATAATAAACTGCATCATTAATATAAACAGAACATCGTGATATTGAGGTGGGAGAATAAAACGGCCACTTGCCGTCAGTGTTGGTGTGTCGTTCTACCAGAGTCTCCACGCCTCCTTGTTGCATCAAAGCACCGAATTTCCAGAGGAGTGTGAAGACATTGATCTTTGCACAGTGCCTAGCAGAACGACATCATTTAGTGTTAAAATAATCTGCACTGACATGTTTCAATTTTGTCATATAAACAGTCCTTGTTACCAATAATGCAATGCAAATATAATTAAATTCATTTAAGACACAATTAAATACGTATAAATTGTTGTTGTTTTTTGTTTCAGAACAACCTCATTATCTACTAAACCATGCAGATACATTTAAATAATGCATATTTGCTGTGTGCTTGTAACATGTAATGATGTACAACATACTTAGTTTTATTGTAGCAACGGTAACATTTGGTTAGAGTCATGAGCATTATGCTAATTAATAAATAAAAAATATAATAACTGCATTTGTATGAAGTATCGTGCACAACTAAAATATTGTTGTTTATATATGTGTTCTTACCTAAGCAACAATCTATTATATAATATTATGATGTATAGACGTGCATAACTGCTGGAAATGACAAGCCAATACCTGAGGAACATCGCCATAAACGAGGCTGGGTGTCCGTGCACAAACGTGTAGTAACGGTCAACTTGAAGTTCGTTTGCTGGTAGATCACGTGACCACAACCGCTCCTGTTAAATGAACCCTTATTGTTCATTTGCATGCACTCTTGGTCATTTGCGTTACTAGTTTTTTTCTCAAAAAATATCTTGTGTGATATGTTAATCGTATTCCTCAAGAAATGGGATTCATGATAAACAATGTGTGGCACTCCAAAGATTGTATTCGTTGTAACCTAGAAACCCATGATATCATATCATAGTCTTTCTATTCAGGTCACTGCCAGGGAGCTTTTCGTCTTCAGATTATTTGTACGTCCCAAATAGAGACGGGACAGGTGAGACATATCACGAGGGATACACACCGTCCCCCAATGTTCCGAGCCTGGTGTTTACACCAAATATAACATGCCTGCCCTAACTGGGTGTTGAACGTGCCTGTCGGACGTGCTAACCACTACACTATCGCGCCCCCTCTGTGTGAGCCTGACATTTGCGTAAAGACGAAACAGTTGACTTGCCAGTGTCACCGGTGGTTCCCGTGACAGTTCGTCATACGGAACATAGACGAAGAGTTCATCGTGGAGGCTGTGCCGAGTGCACGGCAGTCGTAGAATCAAGTTGCTTTTCTCCAGAAGTATGACGATATCCAGTGCCTACGAACAACAAATACATCGGAGAATAGGATGAAACAGGTGATGTTATGTAACGAAACAGACGTATTTTATGTCAAAGGATTCAACCGTTACGCAAACATATCGCACTGATATACATTTACACGCACACATATAATAATATGACATGCATAACTATACATAGATTTTTAATACTAGAGTTAAATCAAAAATAAGAAAGAGTAAACTGTTTGCAAACAATTATAGTCCCCAAATAACCTAAACAGAATGACTGCCGTGTTACGTCATCCCCATTATAGTAACCGTGTAAGAAAAATTGCTGAGAACTATGAACACACAGGAAAGTTATTTATACATATATATATATAAATGCTGAAACTAAACACATAGGAAAGAGATATATATATATATATATATATATATATATATATATATATATATATATATATATATATATCTTTCCTATGTGTTCATAGTTCTCAGCATTTTTTCTTACACGGTTACTATAATGGGGATGACGTAAATGGGCAGTCATTCTGTTTAGGTTATTTGGTAACTATAATTGTTTGCAAACAGTTTACTCTTTCTTATTTTAGTAACTTATTCTGTACAGTACTGTACTAAAAAGTATATTAATTCATTTAGTATTCATTTGCGTAATCCAGTCTGGTGACCCTTTTGACTCGTAACAAAATATGTTTGT
>JAODUO010000492.1:295000-302500 GCA_025642075.2 Ridgeia piscesae
GTATGAACAATATCACAGCACGAGTATGAACAATATCACAGCACGAGTATGAACAATATCACAGCACGAGTACGAACAATATCACAGCACGAGTATGAACAATATCACAGCACGAGTATGAACAATATCACAGCACGAGTATGAACAGTATCACAGCACGAGTATGAACAATATCACAGTACGAGTACGAACAATATCACAGCACGAGTATGAACAATATCACAGCACAAGTATGAACAATATCACAGCACGAGTATGAACAATATCACAGCACAAGTATGAACAATATCACAGCACGAGTACGAACAATATCACAGCACGAGTATGAACAATATCACAGCACGAGTACGAACAATATCACAGCACGAGTATGAACAATATCACAGCACGAGTACGAACAATATCACAGCACGAGTATGAACAGTATCACAGCACGAGTACGAACAACAGTATCGCAGCGCGAGTATGAACAATATCACAGCACGAGTATGAACAGTATCACAGCACGAGTATGAACAGTATCACAGCACGAGTATGAACAATATCACAGCACGAGTATGAACAGTATCACAGCACGAGTATGAACAGTATCACAGCACGAGTATGAACAGTATCACAGCACGAGTATGAACAGTATCGCAGCACGAGTATGAACAATATCACAGCACGAGTATGAACAATATCACAGCACGAGTACGAACAATATCACAGCACGAGTACGAACAATATCACAGCACGAGTATGAACAATATCACAGCACGAGTATGAACAGTATCACAGCACGAGTATGAACAATATCACAGCACGAGTATGAACAGTATCACAGCACGAGTACGAACAATATCACAGCACGAGTATGAACAATATCACAGCACAAGTACGAACAATATCACAGCACGAGTATGAACAATATCACAGCACGAGTATGAACAATATCACAGCACGAGTATGAACAATATCACAGCACGAGTACGAACAATATCACAGCACGAGTATGAACAGTATCACAGCACGAGTACGAACAACAGTATCGCAGCACGAGTATGAACAATATCACAGCACGAGTATGAACAGTATCACAGCACGAGTATGAACAGTATCACAGCACGAGTATGAACAATATCACAGCACGAGTATGAACAATATCACAGCACGAGTATGAACAGTATCACAGCACGAGTATGAACAGTATCACAGCACGAGTACGAACAATATCACAGCACGAGTATGAACAGTATCACAGCACGAGTATGAACAGTATCACAGCACGAGTATGAACAATATCACAGCACGAGTATGAACAATATCACAGCACGAGTAGAACAATATCACAGCACGAGTATGAACAATATCACAGCACGAGTAGAACAGTATCCAGCACGAGTATGAACAGTATCACAGCACGAGTATGAACATATCACAGCACGAGTACGAACAATATCCAGCACGAGTAGAACAGTATCACAGCACGAGTAGAACATATCCAGCACGAGTAGAACATATCACAGCACGAGTAGAACATATCACAGCACGAGTAGAACATATCCAGCAGAGTAGAACATATCCAGCACGAGTAGAACATATCACAGCACGAGTAGAACAATATCCAGCACGAGTACGACATATCACAGCACGAGTAGAACATATCACAGCACGAGTAGAACAATATCACAGCACGAGTATGAACATATCCAGCACGAGTATGAACAATATCACAGCACGAGTAGAACAATATCACAGCACGAGTAGACATATCACAGCAGAGTATGAACATATCACAGCACGAGTAGAACATATCCAGCACGAGTATGAACATATCACAGCACGAGTATGAACATATCACAGCACGAGTAGAACATATCACAGCACGAGTAGAACATATCACAGCACGAGTATGAACAATATCACAGCACGAGTAGAACATATCACAGCACGAGTAGAACAATATCACAGCACGAGTATGAACATATCACAGCACGAGTATGAAAAATCACAGCACGAGTAGAACAATATCACAGCACGAGTATGAACAATATCACAGCACGAGTAGAACAATAAGGAGATAACAATCCGAATATGAAATATAGCAGAAGAACAATATACACGTATAACAATATAGCCATAGAAATTTTACAGCAGGAGCATATCCAGAGATATGAAAAATCTAAAAGAGTACAAAAGACAACCAAATGAACAATCAAAAAGTATGAAAGTCTAAAGAAGTGGTTACAACATAGAAACCAGAGATTGAAAGATCAAGAGGTTAAATATTGAAGGATATGAAAATATTCTATTTGAGTTCAAGAAGAGAAGACAAGGACATGGAGTTACATTAGCAAAGAAGCAGTAGACAGATATTAGAAAATTTTCACACAAAGAACAGTAAACGAATGAACAGATACAGCGATTGGTAGTCAGAGTGTTAAATATAAAATAAAAGACATATACCTAGCAGAGCGTATACAGATATAGGTGATCGATAGCAAATGGCCTAGTCACTCCATCAGAGTGAACTATCAACGTAAACTTTAAACGTTTTAATATCAAGCACGAGTAGAACAATATCACAGCACGAGTATGAACATATCACAACGATGAACAATATCACACGATTGAACATATCACAGCAGAGTAGAACTATCACGACAGTATGACATATCACACACGAGTATGAACATATCACAGCACGAGTATGAACAATATCCAGCAGTATGAACAGTATCACAGCAATCGAACAATTCCACCGAATGAACATATCACAGCAAGTACAACAAACGACAGTAGAACATATCACCGATGAACAATATCACAGCCGAGTAGAACAGTATCACAGCCGATCGAACAAACAGTATCGCAGCCGAGTATGAACATATCACAGCAGTATGAACATATCACAGCACGAGTAGAACATATCACAGCAGAGTATGACAATATCACAGCACGAGTAGAACATATCACAGCACGAGTAGAACATATCCAGCACGAGTATGAACAGTTCACAGCACGAGTATGAACAGTATCCAGCACGAGTATGAACATATCACCAGTATGAACATATCACAGCACGATGAACATATCACACACGATGAACAATATAGACAGTATAACATATCACAACGAGTAGAACATATCGGAGTATGAACAGTATCACAGCACGAGTATGAACAGTATCACAGCACGAGTAGAACAATATCACAGCACAGTATGAACATATCACAGCACAGTACGAACAATATCCCACAGTATGAACATATCACAGCAGAGTAGAACATATCACAGCACAGTAGAACAATATCACAGCACGAGTAGAACATATCCAGCCGAGTATGAACAGTATCACAACGATGAACAATACACGAGGAACATATCACAGCACGAGTAGAACATATCACAGCACGAGTAGACATATCACAGCACGAGTAGACATATCACAGCACGAGTATGAACATATCGCAGAGTATGAACATATCACAGCACGAGTATGAACATATCACAGCACGAGTAGAACATATCACAGCACGAGTAGAACAATATCACAGCACGAGAAAAATCACAGCACGAGTATGAACATATCACAGCACGAGTATGAACATATCACAGCACAGTATGAACAATATCACAGCACGATGAACAATATCGACGGTATGCATATCGACGGTATGAACATATCACCGAGTATGAACATATCACACACGAGTATGAACAATATCACAGCACGAGTAAAAATATCAACCGGTGAACATATCACAGCAGTTGAACATATCACACACGAGTATGAACAATATCGCGATATGAACATATCACAGCACAGTATGAACATTCAGCAATATGAACAATATCACAGCAATGAACAATATCACAGCACGAGTATGAACATATCACAGGAGTATGAACCAAAAGGGTATCACAGCACAGTATGAACAGTACACAGCAGTGAACAACAGTATCGAACAGTAAACATATCAAAAGTAAACAATATCCAGCACGAGTACGACGTATCCAACGAGTACGACAGTATGCAGCAGATGAAATTCAGCACGTTGAAAATCGCACAGATGAAATATCACAGCAGATTGAACTATACAGCCGAGACGAAGTATACGCAAAGTTGGTACAAGGAGTTGAAAGATCACAGCCGGGAACATATCCGCACAGTATGAACAAATCAACCGTCGAACAAGCGCTTTTTTTTTTTTTTTTTTTTTTTTTTTTTTTTTTTTTTTTTTTTTTTTTTTTTTTTTTTTTTTTTTTTTTTTTTTTTTTTTTTTTTTTTTTTTTTTTTTTTTTTTTTTTTTTTTTTTTTTTTTTTTTTTTTTTTTTTTTTTTTTTTTTTTTTTTTTTTTTTTTTTTTTTTTTTTTTTTTTTTTTTTTTTTTTTTTTCACAGCACGAGTATGAACAATATCCAGCACGAGTATGAACAATATCACAGCACGAGTATGAACAATATCACAGCACGAGTATGAACAATATCACAGCACGAGTATGAACAGTATCACAGCACGAGTATGAACAATATCACAGCACGAGTATGAACAGTATCACAGCACGAGTATGAACAATATCACAGCACGAGTATGAACAATATCACAGCACGAGTATGAACAATATCACAGCACGAGTATGAACAATATCACAGCACGAGTATGAACAATATCACAGCACGAGTATGAACAATATCACAGCACGAGTATGAACAATATCACAGCACGAGTATGAACAATATCACAGCACGAGTATGAACAATATCACAGCACGAGTATGAACAATATCACAGCACGAGTATGAACAATATCACAGCACGAATATGAACAATATCGCAGCGCGAGTACAAACAGTATCGTAAAACGAGTACAAACAGTATCGTAAAACAAGTACAAACAGTATCGTAAAACGAGTACAAACAGTATCGTAAAACAAGTACAAACAATATCGTAAAACAAGTACAAACAATATCGCAGCACGAGTACGAACTGTATCGCTAAACGAGTACGAGCAGTATTGCAGCAGCATGAATATTCTGATTGCTGATTCGTTTTGCAAACTGTTGTTACAGATGATAAGTATCCACATGCTATGACATGTGGTAACCTTTATTGAAAAGGTCAGCCTGAAGCGCAAATAGAAGATATTACTGCGAAAATGTTGGTGACGTGAAAAGGAAATGTTTTGAAAGAGATGGCGGTGTTGTAACAGTCCTGGACACGACCTCACCTCCGTGCCGACAGTGATGAGAGCAGACATCAGGCTCCTTTGTGCAGTCTGCTCCACGTGCTCCTGTGCTCCCAGAAGACGCTGTACGGAGTTCTGGTCGGGAAAGTCGAGTCCGGCGATGATCCAAGGACGTCTGAGTGTCATTTCAATAAAAGTCACCATTCACTCACACGACCTAACTAGAGTACGGCTGTGAACTTAGTCTTTGGAAAATCAATTATTTATCGTTTCCAACAAATAGAAAACGATGTGATACACACTGGCACATGTGGACAAACGCGAACAAGCAAATGGACGCATCTTACACGCACGCACGCACGCACGCATGCCCGCACACACGCACGTCCACACACACACACACACACACACACACACACACACACACACACACACACACACACACACACACACACAAAACAAACACAAACACAAACACAAACACAAACACAAACACACACACACACACACACACACACACACACACACACACACACACACACACACACACACACACACACACACACACACTAACTCACCTGGTTAAGACTTTGTAGACTTTCGCCATCGTCTCGCTGTGTCCACGTACCGTCTCCCGCACACCGGCCACGGTCCTCTCGGCCGCCGTACCCAGCCCGGGCGCCGCCGTCTCACTGCTGCCGACCACTGCCGCCAACACAACCACGACGGACGTAGCCTTCGTGAGAAACGTATACACATACATTAATATTTGACGACAACATTTCCAGTTTCCAAAATAATCATCGCACATTGCAAATTAAACGGAATTGAATTTGATTGTCGCAGTCACGTAGTAACATACGCAATCGGACATGGCCGCATGGCCCGACCGATTATGTGTTACTACGCCACTGTCGAGTTATTACTATAGGAATACATGTTGCGGAAGTACCGCTTGATACTCGTTCTACATTCCTATTGTTTTCATGTAGTGAGTTCATATTTAAGTTTGTGGATTACGTTCTCTGTCGTCCCATTCGGTTACGCGCAATTCTAAAGTTATAAAATGTATTCCTGCATCATGACGTAACACAATAGTATTGGTCATACGGAAGTGACGTAAAACGTCACCAACTGATAGGTAGTCCCCGGAACATTCTACTACGTGACCAGAGACCAGTTTCATGAAACCGCTACGAAGTTCTTTAGATGATTCTCTTGTGATTGGTTTCAACAATCGAAGGTAGGAGTTTACGTAATTGCGTGCCGCTTTAGAAGCATCTGCATACGTTTAAGCAGAGTTAATGAAACTGGCCCCCTTTGCGTTTAGTCGTATATCATGTTGAAATTTTAGTTTTGGAAGATTTTTCTTTAAGAGAAAAACATGGTACGGGAATGTTATTAAAGAGACAAATATTTGCAGTACGTTTGATCTCCCGACTAACACGTGGTACGAACTCTTCGCCAGCGCATTTCAGAATCGCAGTAATTTTCTTTCTTAGGATCTGGAGCCTGACATGGAAACAGTCTTGAATCAAACCCCCGCACGCTCAAACCCCCGCACGCTCAATCCCCCGCTCGCTCAAACCCACGCTCGCTCAAAGCCACGCATGCTCAAACCCCCGCACGCTCAAACCCCCACGCACGCTCAAACCCCCGCTCGCTCAAACCCACGCATGCTCAAACCGCCGCATGCTCAAACACCCAAACGCTCAAACACCCGCACGCTCTCCCACACAAGCGCGTGTACACACACTCACGAACGCTCGCGCGCGGACCTTTAGTCTCATAACAGTAAGAGATTATCTGCATATTTATCAGAATTAGTATCATTTATAGTAAGCTATTATCTGCAAATTTATCAGACTAATTAAATGTTATGCGATCATGAAAGTGTTTCTGTTGTTCCATAGAAACACACGTCAATGCTGCATTATATTCAGAGATTAAAGTTATGTAGAATCGCAATGTGCAAAACATGACATCTGGAGTAGAAAGGTTGTATTCAATCTGCTGGTGATTCAAGAGTATATCTCTAAAGTTTAGTGATAAGTGCATAATCACGAAACATATAATTTCAGGCTGTGTCAAGACTTACCTGGTTGGAGAAAGAATGATTGTCATAAATCGGTTTGAAATTAAGTATCAAGGTGTTTTGTGTGTAAACAACGTAAGTATAAATTGGAGTGTGACCAAATTCACTACAACAATGGAGTCGACAATGTAACGTACCTTGCTCACTAAGGTCATGACCTTTTTGCTCAACTGCTGAATCAACTCGGCCATCTTTGATTCGTCTTGCGGGTCATTCAGCACGTACGGCAACAGAC
>JAODUO010000492.1:312500-320000 GCA_025642075.2 Ridgeia piscesae
ATTCCGTCTTGCTTCTTTACTTCATGCCACGCTGGCCTAAATTCGACACAGACCTGTTTAGAGATTCGGCCGCTGTTCTCTCTGCTGTACTATCTCCAATTGTACGTCATGCACATGTCACTTGCTGTACAACGCAATAGCTTCGCCGATTACCGGAGATTTGTTGCTGTCAGGTCCAGGCGCGTCCGCGTTGGTAAGGCCATCAATAAATGTAAACACGCCATGTAGTGCTAACACACCAATCCGTCAGAGGGCGCACTGTTGTAATATATTGATCGGTAGGTGGCACCACTAATATAACACTTACTGGATCGTTCTTGGATCCCTACATGACGTTGAAACACGACTAATATTAGCTCTGTTCTGTGTTGTCGACTATATTATCTTTATCAACAAATAGCACGAATGTAGTTCAAAGGAAATTGAACAAACAAGACTGAAGTCTCAATATGGTCGACATAATTAGTACATACAAAAGGATGATTACAATCAATGGGATTACTAATGTCATGTCCATTATGAATTCATGTTGGGGCCAGAAAATTGTAACATCTTAGTGCATCTTGTTCACATACTTCCAAATGCCACTTGACAACGCCACTGGAATAAAATAATATAAAGTACTATTTTTAGTAGCTATGGGTTGATATAGTTTAGACGTATTATAGAAACCTCAGTGCTTTGCAGCCAGCTGGTCACTCGGGGTCAAGGAAATCAGGGAAGAGCAGCGAACCCCTCTTGCGTCGTGGATTGGGTTGGCTTGGAATGGGACGTAGACGCTGACACGTGTAGGCTTATATCACAGCAATACTGTATTCAACAAGTCTACACTACCAGGAGAAAGGCCTATCGCTTTCCATCCTGCCATCGTCAGTTTGAGCACACAGCCTTGTATTACTGCCTCGAGTGCGTTATGCCGCTGTCAATGCGTGGACGAACGCGTTGTGACGATATAATAAGTCAGTTGCAATTCTGTGACATGTAATATGTTCTAACCATTATTGTCAATAGAAAGAATTGGAGTCCTGTCTATGCATAGTAACATATAAACCCTGTGATTAGTTTGGCAACTCCATCCCTTGAATACACGTCAATGTATTACTACACGTTATTGGCTATTCCATGTTTGGATGAGATGGCATTGATCCTATCGAAACATGGATGAAGTTATACCTGTCATTATTGTCGTCGTATGGCTGAATTGATCCACTGACGCACGCAGAATAAAAGAATTTTTAAAGTAATACAATATCACAATAGTTCATTGCTGTTTGGCAAGAGATCGACACTGGATTCAGAAAATACTTTCTAGTCGCTAGGTAGCGCCACGTGAAATAGCGACTGCTGTATTTGTAATAATATACTCGTCAATCATTGCATGATGCGCCCTCCGAATCAGGCAAAACATGTGTCAGTGGCGTGTCCTCTGTCCGAAATAATATTACGGGAACATTACTGAGACGAATAAGACGATCAAATTTTCGTAAACATTCTGAAAATGATATATGGTCATTCAAGTTGGTATACTTCATACATTGCGAGACGATAATTTATGTTATCTCACTTTTAAAATAATAATAATAATAACGTAATGGTAGTGATTGATTTACAACGAAAATATTAATTTGTTAAAGTTAAAATTTCTACCATTGTGGTTTTCTCAAATACGTCCCCACTTGAGTTAATCAATGGCAGTGACCCAAGGAACCGAATGAATATAGAAGAAAGCGCTTACAATAATAAGAATTGTTTGCTACATATTGTGTGTGCGTCAACGATAGTCTCAAGTTACGAAAATATACGTAACGTTTGTAGCAAGTCTGTACGATGGATAGCTGTATAAAGGACATATGTAGGAAGGGTAGATGTATGATGGGTAGATGTATGAAGGGTAGATGTATGAAGGGTATATGTATGAAGGGTAGATGAATGAAGGGTAGATGTATGATGGGTAGACGTATGAAGGGTAGATGTATGAAGGGTATATGTATGATGGGTAGACGTATGAAGGGTAGATGTATGAAGGGTATATTGATGAAGGGTAGATGTATGAAGGGTAGATGTATGATGGGTAGATGTATGAAGGGTATATGTATGAATGGTAGATGTATGAAGGGTAGATGTATGAAGGGTGTATGTATGAATGGTAGATGTATGAAGGGTAGATGTATGAAGGGTAGACGTATGAAGGGTAGATGTATGAAGGGTATATGTATGAAGGGTAGATGTATGAAGGGTAGATGTATGATGGGTAGATGTATGAAGGGTAGATGTATGAAGGGTAAGTGTATGAAGGGTAAGTATGCCAAGGGTAGACGTACGAAGGGCGGGCGGGCGGGCCGGCGGACAGGAGGGACGGCGGGCATGCGGGCAGAAGGACAGGCACACAAAGAGACATATACTAATACAGAAATGTATAGATTAGATTATACCTACGCGTTTACTAGATTATATCGACGTTTGAGTTGCTACTGCTTTTGTTTGTTACGTTTGCTTTGTTCGGTTCACGTTTTACATTTAGTGCGTTCTTTTGTTGTCACCGTAACGACCGATGTTTTAACTTCAATATTGAACAGACGTATTAAGTCGGGGGGGGGGGGGTGCCTTAATCGGCCATCACTTTCAAAGATACATAGCGGCGCAACATATGCTCTACCTACAGGAATTATCAGTGCAATGCCAACGGAGGTCATGGCCATATACACCCCCCGGATATATCCTGCTCTTACTGATAAAAACGACCATTTGTGCTTCCAGCGCCTATTTAGACGGTATCTGTCACTCGCCGACCTTGGCAATTAACAATGTGCACGGTCAACTCCGTACAGATCGATGTTGTCCTATTTACCCCAATCGGCACCACATCCAAATAAAAAAACACCTGACAGCCGGGCAGCGACTGGCTGAATGGGCGGCCACGGCTCAAGCAACAAGTATCGACATAATTTAAACGATAAGACTCAGACGTTTACTATAATTAAATGAATGCGGCACGCGACAACTCGCAGTGCTTGACACGGCGTAATAAATAATAAATCGACCCGATAAACAGCTGCCGTAGCGGTGGGTCAAATGTATAACAAGCCAGCATAGGTTGAGGTTACTTTTGGCGAAGAACTTTGTCACTGTGAGTACGTTCTAAAGACATGGCGAAAACATCAAACGTGCCTGTTCGTTTGGACTCCCGCCATAAATGTGTTGGTGTGGCTTACTTTGGCGACGATGCGCTTTGCTTCCCCTTTACTTTGTGTTTTTTATTTATTAAATCGCGTAAAATATCTGGTAGTTGCTTAACTATGAAGTTTTATTGTCCATATGCCAAAATTGTGGAGCTGCGTCTATCAACAGGATTTACCCAAAACCCTATCGTTGTGGTCTTTTTTCACCGCGGCCCCCTACAATTCACCGCGACCCCCGACCATTTAAACAGTGAATTAAATATTTTTTCCCTCTAATTGCTGAAGAGGAACTTGAATACATTCTGATGTGTTTTATATATATATATATATATATATATATATATATATATATATATATATTATATTATATTATATTATATTATATTATATTATATTATATTATATTATATTATATTATATTATATTATATTATATTATATTATATTATATTATATTATATTATATTATATTATATTATATTATATTATATTATAGTATATTATATTATATGATATGATATGATATTATATTATATTATATTATATTATATTATATTATATTATATTATATTATATTATATTATATTATATTATATTATATTATATTATATTATATTATATTATATTATAACAATATAGGGGTATATGACTATGGGGGGGCCCTGCGAAGTGTGATTAAAACTCATCTGAGACTACAGTTGTTATTCAAAGGCAAAGTCAATAGAATTTAACTTACTTTGAAGTATTGTATTTGGACGTACGACTTACTTGTTATGTGCAAACAAAAGTGTGTAAATAATGTTTCACCGCACCACACTTAACACAAATGCATAACACCGAAACATTACGCCATTATTATATCTCCCATATGATTTTCATGGAAAGGTAATTGAATTTAGGGTATAAAATGAAATATACTGTGTGCTAGTATCGGTACACGGTCGACAACACTAAAACAAACAAAGACACTTCAAACATCTCCCAACTCCTCAATTGTGGAAGTTAATGTGCCCAACTTTAGGGAACGTTGCCTCAATATACGTGCATTAAGCATGTTTGAAGTAAAGGTAAGTTCTTATATAGCGCAGTATCCAGTCTTCAGGACTGCTCAAAGCGCTTTACACATTACTTCCCTGGCAGACCTGTTCAATCAAACACCATCTCAACTTCTCTGGGAAGCATCCAGCCATATGCTACAATTAATGCGCGAAGGCTGCTCGTACACATATCCACCACTTGTTTATAGCCAGGTACTCATTTATACAGCTGAGTGGACTGGAGCAATGTAGAGTGAAAAAACTTGTCCAAGGTTTTAACACCGCAGCACAGGATTCGAACCCGGGTCCTCTTAGTCGAGAGTCCGACACACTAATGTTACCTGGTGTCCAAAGACCCAAGTGTATGTGTGTGTGTGTGTGTGTGTGTGTGTGTGTGTGTGTGTGTGTGTGTGTGTGTGTGTGTGTGTGTGTGTGTGTGTGTGTGTGTGTGTGTGTGTGTGTGTGTGTGTGTGTGTGTGTGTGTGTGTGTGTGTGTGTGTGTGTGTGTGTGTGTGTGTGTGTGTGTGTGTGTTTTGTGTGTGTGTGTGTGTGTGTGTGTGTGTGTGTGTGTGTGTGTGTGTGTGTGTATATATATATATATATATATATATATATACCTAATACTATGTGTGTATTATTCAGGTGTTCACCGTCCCAATTGGTGTATTTGGTATATTGAAATATATTTTGGTTAGCTTACAATAATTAGAATACAATAATGAATTATTTTAAGTATGTAATAAGATGTACACATCCTCCCATTTTCAAATATTATTTTTTAAGCAGTCGAAGTTTTCAGTAAGAGGCAAGGCAAGAATTTTGAACGTCGCCGCACATACACCACATAAATCATTAAGATCATTACACAAACTAATCGACGAGAAAGCGGCTATGACGAATTGTTTTGGAGGCTCCAAACTATGGCAACCCCGTCTTCCCTATTCTAAATCTGGCATTGTTTCCCACTTGAACAAAATACTGTTTCCTGGCAAAGATGAAGACACAACAAGTCATCCGAGTGGCAACGACCCCTTGTAACAGTTGCACGGTCTGTGAATATCAGCAAAATACATACAAAAATATAGCGTTTATCGCGTCATCAGTACAGATACTAATCACCAGGCGATAGCTCTGTTATCGGCCTTTCAAACAAACCCGTCAACATGGTGCGCCAGAACACCCAGTCAGTGCCAACTCTGCGCACAAAACATTCCATACGACAAACACCGCAAGATAAAGACGAAAACATGGCCAATTACGGGCGACCATATGGCGTCTCAAACGAGCGTAAACGGGACAATCTCGCAGCTATAAGCAACTTCGTGCGAGTGGTTTTCAAGTGTTCACGGTTCTTGTTCCATTATGTAACGGTCATTAGGTTGTGAATGAAGGCCTTGTCGCCGCCGTATCGGATGTTTTATCAGATAAGGGCGTGGTGCGGCGTGACAGGGTGGACACGGATTGGTGGCGTCTGTGTACAGTTACAACATACACCGCCTTCCCAGTGTCGTATGTGATAAAAAATTGTTCACGTTAAGAATGTAATACAAATGCATATACTTGTGATAAACTATGCGCTCGAGTGAATGTTGTGGTTTGTCACGTGTGATTGTTTTATTTCGGCTTGCTTCGCAGTCCACCGCCAAACGTCACCCGCCAGTTTAATTAAATGGTGCGACGATCACTGTAGATGATAACTAGTTTTTGTCCAAATCTCAGTGCACTCTGGAATTGCACCATGCTGAAGTGCAGAGTTGCAAAAGAAGCTACAATGAGACTAGATTGACTCTCAGATACAGAAAACACAATCTGCAAACAATACATGGACATTTTTGGAAGTTATAGCGTCAAAACAAAATGGTGACTCCATCTGGAATATTATTCTCTGTTTGGCAACTAGCTTAAATACGGGATTCCTTGTACATTTAAAATTATGTCTTCAAATAGGTTATTCTTTTAAACTGCAACATATTGTTTTTGATTGCAGGTGCCACTTGTGACCTTAATGTGTATGTTCTTGTCCTTTAATCAACTGCTATACGGGGATAAAACATACAACGGGAGACGTCATGTAACTGTCACATTTGAGTTAATTACTTACTTGATTAATTACTACAACATTGCGCTGGTCTGCACTCTGCCTCGGCTTGTTTGCGAAACTTTATTAATTGTCTTTTGTGGGCACTCTATAATCATGCCAACAAAACCCCACGGCGATGTTTTATTAGTAACAGTAAACATAATTTGTCCATTGATGTATTATATGAACTATTTTATTGTCATTTGTGCATTTAGGCAGACAGACTGACAGCGTCAACTTACCCAACTTTGGGGAATTTGCAATAATGTCAATAAAACTGTGCGTTAACAGTTTTGAATCACTCAGTTGTGTTAATGTGAATGATGAGCCAACTTGACTGTGGCTGCGTGTGTGATTTTGTTCCGTCTTGTGTACGTTCGGTAACGATGATGAATATGATGCTCGTGTAAAACTTACTCTGAAAATAAATATTAACCGAACACTGTGAATGTGATTGTGTGTGTGTGTGTGTGTGTGTGTGTGTGTGTGTGTGTGTGTGTGTGTGTGTGTGTGTGTGTGTGTGTGTGTGTGTGTGTGTGTGTGTGTGTGTGTGTGTGTGTGTGTGTGTGTGTGTGTGTGTGTGATGTGTGTGTGTGTGTGTGTGTGTGTGTGTGTGTGTGTGTGTGTGTGTGTGTGTGTGTATGTGTGTGTGTGTGTGTGTATGTGTGTGTATATATATATATATATATATATATATATATGTGTGTGTGTGTGTGTGTGTGTGTTGTGTGTGTGTGTGTGTGTGTGTGTGTGTGTGTGTGTGTGGGTGTGTGTTTGTGTGTGTGTGCTTGTGCGTGTGTGCGCGCGTGTGTGCGCGCATGTGTGCGTGTAGGTGTGTGTGTGGGGAAGGTGTGTGTGCATGCGTGCGTGCGTGCGTGCGTTCGTGCGTGCATGTGTGCATGTGTATTCGATTGCGTGTGTGCGCGTGCGTGTTTATGCGTGTGTACGTACGTGCGTATTGCTTACGTGTTTACGAGCTTATACATGCGTGCCTGCATGTGTTTGTACGAATGCATGATGTTTGCAAGAAATATAATTTGTAATACTTTTCATATAAAAGCGTCATCAAACAGTAAACGCTTAACTACGGTATGTTAAATGTCACGTATACAGCATGTCCTGTGTTATTATAATTATGGTAAAGCGTTTGTCTCGAAAACTACATCGATGTCTTCAGAAACGTGTATGCTATGCATGCTACCACG
>JAODUO010000492.1:327500-330000 GCA_025642075.2 Ridgeia piscesae
GCTGTCCAATGCAGTTCGGCTATTAGCGGTGAGCGTTCGTCCGGAACAGTTCACCCATGACCTGTGCCGGCTGTTTTTTCTTCTCAACAACGCACTGTGGCGTGAAAGCGACGAATGAGAGCATATTGCCCACAGATCAGTATCAGCGTCAAACATACGGTGCGGTTTCACCAATCCCACAGCAGTTTGTTTCTCTAAAGGCGCCGACGTTTCGACACGCGTGGCTGCTTTTTAGGTTACGCGTGGCTGACTCTGCGGCTACCGCACAATGCGGCAGCCATACATTAATTGGTTGTTCATTTATTTCGTGTCCATCGCCCTGGCGGCAATCAGCCGGGGTCAATGGCTCATTTAAAGTGTAAAAAAATCTTCATGGTAATTGCCTAAACACTTTAATTGGGGTATTTGAAAACTATACGTACAATTGCAACCCGACAAATAACGCAATTATCGCTGTGATCTGAAAACGTCGTAATATTTTTTCGTGGAAAGCAGCGTGCAGGTGAGTTTATATATAACCATCTGGCACCAAATCAAAACGATGCAGCTCGCAGTCTGTTTAAAAACTTGCCGTTGCATTCGTGTACTCTGATGTGATTACGCCTTTTATATGGCGTTATCCCAATATAAATACTTACCTTTGAATATGTCATTGTCATCAAGATTTGAAAAATAATATATATTTTTAAACCATAAGGTATTGTGTCTACTCTATGGAGGCACGCTGTATATTTTGTTAATTTCGAATTTCGGGGGAATCAAGCGTTATTATATTAAAATAGTTCGTATTTTCTATGGCAAAAAAACGGAAAACGATACGACGGACTATCGTAAACAAACAACATAATTTCGCAAACTGACACAGTTTCATTGCATAATCAATCATCAATTCGTTATCAAACAGAGCATGGTCTCACTGTCGAGTAGAACATTATTTCACTGATAAATGGAACATCGTCTCACAGTCGAGAATAATATTATCTCACTGCTGAAACACCATCTTACTCACTGCAAAACGTCTTGTCGGGGGCAAGTATATCGTACAGAACGTCTTGTCGGGGGCAAGTATATCGTACAGTTGCCCTGTCGACCACAGCGTGGTTTCACTGTCGAGTGGTAGGTAACTTAACTATGAATAAAACATAATTTTACTGTCGAAAAGAACAACGTTTCACCCTGGTGCAGCGCATTGTGTCTTTGTTGAATCCAACACAGCACAGCATATGATTTGAACGGAACATCAGGTCCTTGTCGAGTGTGTAGAATTGAGTATTGTCGAATGGAACATTGTGAAGCAGAACATTGTGGTGCAGAACAGTGTTGACAGAATACTGTGGATCGAAACAGTGTGGACAGAATATTGTGGTGCAGAACAGTGTGGACAGAATACTGTGGATCAAAACAGTGTGGACAGAATATTGTGGTGAAGAACAGTGTGGACAGAATAATGTGGATCAAAACAGTGTGGACAGAATATTGTGGTGCAGAACAGTGTGGACAGAATACTGTGGATCAAAACAGTGTGGACAGAATATTGTGGTGCAGAACAGTGTGGACAGAATGCTGTGGATCAAAACAGTGTGGACAGAATATTGTGGTGCAGAACAGTGTGGACAGAATACTGTGGATCAAAACAGTGTGGACAGAATATTGTGGTGCAGAACAGTGTGGACAGAATACTGTGGATCAAAACAGTGTGGACAGAATATTGTGGTGCAGAACAGTGTGGACAGAATACTGTGGATCAAAACAGTGTGGACAGAACATTGTGGTGCAGAACAGTGTGGACAGAATACTGTGGATCAAAACAGTGTGGACAGAACATTGTGGTGCAGAACAGTGTTGATAGAATACTGTGGATCAAAACAGTGTAGACAGAATATTGTGGTGTAGAACAGTGTGGACAGAATACTGTGGATCAAAACAGTGTGGACAGAATATTGTGGTGCAGAACAGTGTGGACAGAATACTGTGGATCAAAACAGTGTGGACAGAACATTGTGGTGCAGAACAGTGTGGACAGAATACTGTGGATCAAAACAGTGTGGACAGAATATTGTGGTGCAGAACAGTGTGGACAGAATATTGTGGATCAGAACAGCGTGGACAGAATATTGTGGATCAGAACAGTGTGGACAGAATATTGTGGTGCAGAACAGTGTGGACAGAATACTGTGGATCAAAACAGTGTGGACAGAATATTGTGGTGCAGAACAGTGTGGACAGAATGCTGTGGATCAAAACAGTGTGGACAGAACATTGTGGTGCAGAACAGTGTGGACAGAATACTGTGGATCAAAACAGTGTGGACAGAATATTGTGGTGCAGAACAGTGTGGACAGAATACTGTGGATCAAAACAGTGTGGACAGAATATTGTGGTGCAGAACAGTGTGGACAGAATACTGTGGATCAAAACAGTGTGGACAGAATATTGTGGTGCAGAACAGTGTGGACAGAATACTGTGGATCAAAACAGTGTGGACAGAATATTGTGGTGC
>JAODUO010000492.1:335000-337500 GCA_025642075.2 Ridgeia piscesae
TTTTAGTTCAAAGTTGAATTAGTCCACGTTGTTGATGATGTCACGTCGTACTTTTTAGCTTCTTTAAACAGACAGACAGACTTAAAAACCGCCGCTATACGCGGTCCATTACACCGTACTGTCACTGACAAACGACGCCACGAATTTGCTGTCTATAGTTTCATAGATCAATGGTCACGTTGACTTCACCGACCTGCGACATGTCAAGTCTCCAAACGTGGCAGGTGCATCATTCGCTGGACCGATGATATTTCTGACAGATGTAATTACCTGTAGCGACGCGCGCTTGGCCTGTGCGCGTGTACCGAGGTCCGAGCAACGTCAGCCGTGCACGCGCCAGGCAAGCTGTGGTTACCCGTGCACGCGCCCGGCAAGCTGTGGTTACTGCCGCGCCAAAACTGCCTGGGTCAACGCGAGTATCGCGTTCGTTTTGTAGTAATTCGTTCGTAGTGCGTAAATCTCCCCTGCAAGTATGTAGCCTCTCCATATAGACAATAGTCAATTTCCATAAGGTACACCGCCGATACTAGACTTCTTGCAATCTTACACTGAATGGACAATCTACGCAGCGCCTAACATGCCAGTCTACAAACGAGCTTTCTCGTTAAGGAAAATCGTCTACTTGATGAGACATTGATAAAGAAAAATACGGTAAAAGCCCAATGATTATCATACTCGTATATATCGTGTGCTTTGTACGATATGCCAACATCCTTCATAGTGGACTGCACAAGACGTCTGTACGACATGATAAATGCTGTGACAATTAAACAGAGTGACACACAGATCACGATGACACGTCACCTGGCCAGGAGATCGTAGCGCTCTGTGACGAACGAGAGCTTCTCTTCCGCGATGTGTTTGTGGCAGCAATCTTGTTGTCGCATCTCTCATCAAATATTAATGTAATAGATTCAGTTTAATCAGGAAATTGCACTGAATTAAACGTATTTGCCTTATTTAACGGCTGCCACTCTTTCCGCATCAGTGGGTTTGTTCATTTTACATTTCGCCTTTGACATTTGCAAATGGCAACCTTTCAGCGCGAAACTCTTCCTGCCTTGTGTTATTCGAAAATAAATGGCGACGGGATGCAGAAATATACGTCGATTAACCTGCTCTTGCAATGGGGCTTTGGTCATTGACAGAGTATCGAGGCTCCCCGCCCCATTAATATAATAATGGGTATGTTCACTCAACGTTTGATATACAGTCGTGTCTCGTTTATTCGGTCTTCAGTAATCCGGTTGTTTCTTGATCCGCACGTGTTGTACTGGAACCATCTTTATACCATGTATAATAAGGTGTCTCGCTAATCCGCACGTTTCGCTTATCCGATCAAAAACCTTGGTAACCAAAGACATGACTGTACTCCATTTGTCCGACAGTTGGCTAAAAACCTTGTGTTTGGGTCTGGACAAATATATTTTGCAATTTTTATATCTTTCAGATGTACTAATGACAACTTCGACGCATACCTTGGTAATGTAAAACAAACTTAATTCAACAACAACGAAATGCCCTTCAACAGCTTTGTTCAAAAACAGTAACATCTGTCATGTTAAAACACACAATTAACCTCGGGTCACAATACGCATGTACAAAATTAACGACACGATTAAGAATTGATCGATTAATCTCACCGGCACGTGCATTCTTTGCCGCCAGGTGGCAAACACGTGTGAGTCGAGAATTTATCGGGACGCTGGATATATTATTCAGCGGGTGTCAGATTTGATTCGAAAAAAATGGCGATGATGTGTATCGCAAAATTCGCAAATGCATAAATAATTGAATTAATGAGTTAAGATCCACCGATCGAACGATCGAACGAACGAACGAACGATCGAACGAACGAACGAACGAACGAACGGACGGACGGACGGACGGACGGACGGACGGACGGACGGACGGACGGACGGACGGACGGACGGACGGACGGACGGACGGACGGACGGACGGACGGACGGACGGACGGACGGACGGACGGACGGACGGACGGACGGACGGACGGACGGACGGGACGGACGGACGGACGGACGGACGGACGGACGGACGGACGGACGGACGGACGGACGGACGGACGGACGGACGGACGGACGGACGGACGGACGGACGGACGGACGGAGGACGGACGGACGGACGGACGGACGGACGGACGGACGGACGGACGGACGGACGGACGGACGGACGGACGGACGGACGGACGGACGGACGGACGGACGGACGGACGGACGGACGGACGGACGGACGGACGGACGGACGGACGGACGGACGGACGGACGGACGGACGGACGGACGGACGGACGGACGGACGGACGGACGGACGGACGGACGGACGGACGGACGGACGGACGGACGGACGGACGGACGGACGGACGGACGGACGGACGGACGGACGGACGGACGGACGAACGAACGAACGAACGAACGAACGAACGAACGAACGAACGAACGAACGAACGAACGAACGAACGAACGAACGAACGAACGAACGAAT
>JAODUO010000492.1:342500-350000 GCA_025642075.2 Ridgeia piscesae
TTAAAACGTAACATCATTTGTACATACACATTACATGAACATGTTCACACTGGCACGGCAATGTACACAAACATACATTCAACACACGTATGTCCTTAACTAGCTTTGTAAATTGTCCTATTTAACCGTTTATTGTTTACATACTAGTTATGCTCATAAACCCCCTGATGCACTTGCATTGGTCGTTGGCGTCGGATCGTCATGCACGTGATACGTTATCATAAAATTTCCTAAATGAACGACCTTGAAGTTCTCAAAAAAATTCCAACAGCACTCCAAAGTTCGCAACGTATACTCGGATTTTAAAACGCTCTCGAGTTTTCATTTTCCCCATTAAATAAATAGCCAGTTTTATGACAACACATAACGGTCTTGGATTTTTGTTGGGGGATAAACCACGTTAATGTCCGACACAATATCTTTTAAAATGTTATCCAAAGATCAAACAAACCATATATATGAATAGGAAAACTTGTTGTGATTGTCAAAAACCGTTGTATTAACGAGACTACCGGTCTCCGGCCAAGGACGTGAATCGAAGCACAAAAGAATACATATTTATATGTTTGCATGCAAGCACGTACACATACACGCACGCACACATACATGCACGCACGCACACATACACACACGCACGCACACATACACACACGCACGCCCGCCCGCATACATGCTATACACACAGGCGCCCGCCCACAAGCACGCATGCGTGTATACACGCATGTAACCCCACAAAATTATGCTACATGGACTAAACGAGGTAGATAAGTCATATCCTAATTTCGCGACTTTTTTTATTAACGTGATGATAAATTGAAACTTAATATTAATTATATCCTAACTACTACCACTTGATATTAGTGTCACCGTTACGCCAACAACTTGTTGCTATATCAAACAGAATTTCCGAGAGTGTATTTTGTGCGGGCAGTAGACAGAAACAAGACGGCCCCCCCAAGTCTCCGGCATGGCTTAGTGCGACACTAGCGCCACGCGGCGGCTGCGGTAAATCAATCGAGTTCATGTCAGCGGTTTTGTGCAAACACGTTACACGCACTTAAATTAATTTCCAAGATTATCCGACTGGAATTGCTTGCCAGCCTGTGACGTCGCCGTAGGCATTATCCGCCCAACGACTACGTTAATTGCGGCATTTTGATCCGCCCGCGAATTATATTCCGTATAAATTAAATCATAAAGACAATTATACATGCAAACGACCGACGATAACTCAGCAAAATGATGCGCGTTCAGCCAGCTTCGTCACTGGCGGCACAGTCCAATCCATCAACGCTAGCTCGCGCAGTGAACAATCGAAATAAAGACGTTTCTGCGCGAGCGAGTTCAGGCGTGCTTAATGCAACATTTGATAAGCGTGTTCGTCGATGATTCGATTTGTATTCATAACTTTTCGATCGTTATTCGGCTAAATACGGGCGTGAAATTGTCCACGGTCTCCGGGCTCATGTCAGTCAACGCACCCGAGATGAGCACCTTAACGCGACCGCATTAATAGCGCCAATAAATTCTCGAAGGGGATTTCGTCGTTTGTCATCAAATTGATATGAAATTGATCGATCGGTACACTTAACAACAGCGGTGTGTACCAGGCGGCTAATTTAAACTTGTCGCGACAAATGAGCGGATTTGGAGTTAATCTACTCCGGAGAGGTTTTCTCGGAAGGCGTTGTACGTCTTTTGTTAGTTAATAAAGAAAGGGAGTCAGCGTTTGCTGTCAGGACAGGATCGATTCAGTCACGACGGATGTTCGCATAGAATCAATGTGGGACTGACATAAACGAGTATTTCAGACAGTTAACATGTCAGACGTTTGACTGAATGCGTGCAATTTAAGAACTATAGCCACACAATAAGATCGTTTGATTTAAACAAAAAACATTGTTGTTTGAGCTGCATTTAGTATAATTGCGACGTACGTTGCTGACGTCATTTAAGAGACTGAGCTGACAATTACCCAGGGCGCATACCCCTGGAGTACTCCGAAAGAAAACCGTAGGGAGTATTGTGGAGTAGTTGGTTCCAGTGAAACATTGCGCGAGACCGTGCAATAGAACAGGAATTAAACAAATTAACACATGCCCAGTGGAAATTAATTTAAAAAAAGTTGTTTCAAACATACCTAGGCTGGCGTTTGTTTTCATGCGAACGATGCTGGAGAAACTGAATCGCTACATATAATCGAATCATGTTCCACAGGAATCAGGCAGGAAATTCGCAGTAGTGAAGTTACTAAAGAAATATTCCCATTTACACAAGCGTTTCAGTACGCCTTGTATTTAGTTACTTTTGTGTGTCAGTAACTGTGTTTGCAATTTGAAAGATATGACAACGGTAGCACGGTCAACTTCTAAACAGTGCATCAAGTTTCAAATGACCGCTAAGCGAGTACTATATTATGATGTTCGTTTTCGCATGTTTAATAAAGCAGACTCCCTCCAAATCACTAAGCTGGAAGAGGTTATTTCGTCTGTGGGAACAGACTCAAGGGGGTTCAACTGTTGAACAAATAGTCTACATCATCAACATATATAATTTGTTTAAGATGCATCTGCAGACGGACATATTGACGGGCGGCATCTGTGTCTTCTATGGGACACAGAAACACGCGTGATTAGGCCTACGTTTTGCAAAACTGCGTTTTCCGGATCAAATCTACGCACTCGGCGGCAGTTCCGGTGCTCCAGGAGACTTCCGCTTCTGCGAGTCCGGAAATGACCGTGACGTCGTGTCACATCTCCCAGGCGCAATTTGCCAGTCGACTGCCTTTACGATCGGGTCGACAGCGCCTGGCTCGTTAATCGATGCATATGCGTCCGACAACATTTGCGCAGGCGGTGCTAGCAGACGAGGTGTCTTTAAATGCCGAAGCCACGTATGTAGGCCTACTGCCTGGCTTGAGTTATTCGGCTGGCCTGGCTTAATTGACTATCGCCGGCCACGTGATTTCGCCGGGAAAATAGTTTAATGATACACAAATATATGTACGTTAACGTTAAATTGCATCATTTTATTTTGGCAATTGATCTTAAAAGGTACCTAAAAAGAGTTGTATGGGATATAATTATAAACATCGATCTAAGATATCATTTGCAATTCCGTTATGTTTTTCTATGTGACTTGTTGTAAAATACAAATTATTCCTAATTAATAGTCGGTTCGAATGTTGCGTATAAAACTAAACAAAATGTTTTCTTATTTATTGACTCAGCACATGAGTCTATTTGATTGGTATTGTTTTAACCAATCGATTTTTTTCAGAGCGTAAACAGCTAATGCCTCTCCAGACTTTGTGTGAGCAACAACTGTTGGCCTTCCGTAAGTCTGGTTAACCGAGCCGAGATTCAGTCCGGAACGTGCTACTTCCGAGATAAATAAATTGTATTGTATTGTATATCTTAAACTTGTCGACATCTGAAACAACGTACTAAACATATATGTATGTATATATGACCCTATTTATAAGTTTAATGGAATATTTACAACTTCATTTATTGAAAATGTGGCATCTACATATAAATACTTGACTGTATCCCTGAATCTATTAACATACAGCACACGTGACGAGAAATACCCTCCATACCTTCTTCCCTCCACGTGGGAAAGAACTAACCCGTCCACCGAGGGAAACAAACCCCCTTTATGGGCTTTGTTGTGGGCGAGTCATCTGACGCCCCCAAAGCCAGCCCGGTGACGCGCATTCAATTACACACGACAGTTTTAATAGCACGACAGAGATAATGACACCGAACAAGGAGCGGCGCTGGCGGCAGTTAATTACGCCCGATGGGCAGCGCTTACGGAGAATATTTGCAATCAAACGGCGAAGATCATCGGATCCATTAACCTAATTTAACGACGTAGCCAGTCGTTACCGATCTAATTACATTTGCCAGCGCGTCGCGAGTTGTTGTTTAAGTGACGTAGGGACGTAGAAATGAACCGAAGACCGACGTTTGAGAGCGAGGTAGAATGCTAGACAGATTAAAAGTGTCACTGATATAATACACAATTCACGCGAAGAATGCGATCGGATTAACCATAACCATGTAGGGTGGTATATCTAAGATGTATACCGTAAAGCACATTTGGTTGATACAGCAGCTGACAAAAGCACTAAATAGCGTCCCGTGTAGATACTGGACAGGTACACAAGCGTGGTCAAATATATTGCATACGCTGAAGAACGAATTTTATCGGTTAGGTTTCTGTATATTCTACTAAACATTAACACACCGTGTATACAGCTATGGCTGTCGGCAAATAAGAATATTTCCCAGTACTTACGATATCCGTGACTTAATGTATTGACCATTCAGGCGGTTTCATACCAACTGCACATTATTGCGTTGTGTTCATTGTGGAGGAAAGAAGAAGAAAAGAAGAAGAACAACAACAACAACAAGAAAAAGAAGAAACGGAAGAAGAAACAAAAGAAGAACAACAAATTACGATGTTTGCTATCATAGTGGTGACGGCGTAACGGCGAGGGCGTGACGGCGACGGCGTGACGACGAGTGCGTGACGGCGACGGTGTGACGACGAGGGCGTGACGGCGAGGGCGTGACGGCGAGGGCGTGACGGCGACGGCGACGGCGTGACGGGGACGGAGTGACGGCGACGGGGTGACGGCGACGGCGTGACGGCATGACGGCGTGACGGCGTGACGGCGCGACGGCGCGACGGCGCGACGGCGTGACGGCGCCAGTATGTTATGTGCTTAAGCAGATACAGAACCCTGTAGTGCCTACTGTTAACTGTCCTTCCGCGCGCTGATTTGTCCGACAGTTAGACACGAATCCACCATAACATTTGCGATAAACTGCCAATAAGTCAATAAGTATAGTAGCCGTGACATTACGTTGTCGGCACACTACTTTCATCTGCACGAGAGACATATTGCAATTGCATGTATACACGTGTCTGTACTACTCGATCGCGTGCACAAGTATTGTCAACTGCCCTTTCATGAATGATTTGAATAACGGAATTTCGCGTACACACTCGCAACATTATCCGGTGGTGCGCGTAGAGTGACGTCAGCGGTCTGTACTCATTTGTCAACAGGCGGCGCCGCTGTGCGGTGTCGTTTACTTTAGTTCACTGATTAAATAGAAATACGAACCGACATCAAACTCAACAAATGCGAAGATGAGTTTAAGGAGAAATGTACGTAGAAAAAGGCAAAATTTACAACAGAACACAGGACGATCAAACATTGTTTTACGGACACACTCATAATACTGCCACATCGCAATTACGGTCGCCTTACAGGACAGTCACATATTATTTCCATAACACCACGAAGTGTGCAGTATTAGTCTAGCCATTACGATCACCTCGCTACTCGGGTCATTGTTGGCCAGTTCCGAGGGTAACCTTAATATCCAGGTTCAACTGCATACTTCGATACTACTATCATACTACTAGTTATTCCAGACACTTTGGCGTGCGTTGATTAGCCCAGATTAATGAGATAAAGGAATTATCCACATGTGTTTTCAACTTAATTCCAAATACGGTTTTTGTATCGATATAATTATTCAAAATGTCTGCAACCGTCGCGATCTTGACTCCTACTCATTTACATATTCTGATTACTTCGCGTACTCTGTTAGAGTGTATTATTAATAATTATTACAAGTTTTATACGCCCACGTGCACTACGCCCTGTGCAATACACCTGAGTCGTTGTGAAGACACGTCCGAAATAATGATGACATATGCTATTTTTGTTACGGCATAACGCATAATACACGTTGTGTGGACAGCGCCATTTTGATAGAAAGCTGACGTCATGAATGCCTGCGCTCTCCAGATCGCTGGTTAACGAACTGGGAATATTAATCTAATTGTTGACGTTTTATTTGTGATTAACCATTTTTAGCATTTATAATAATATTTACATAAGCACTTCATTATCCGCCTTCAGTTTACGTGTTTAGAGATTCCTAACTGTTCTGTTTCAGTTATTGTAAACAAGTTCATAAGTTGGGTTGGTTTATATAATTTCTATTTTTAACAATAAAACATTGTTTGCTCATATCTCTCATTTGTCCCTAGCAGCGTAAACAGTTTATTTTCTGCAACATCGCTGAGGCGTTGAACAAATATCTTGTTTCGTGAGCCAGATAGTCAATCTCCGTTCGTATTGTTATATGTTTTCTATTATGACATAAAACACTTGAAATACCGTAGTTCTTATACAATGCCCTGTACGTAGGATCTTCACTTTGAACTTGATCTCTTACCGTTTTCTTTTATGTGGTTAAAGTTGTGATGGCACGGTCGTAACTCATGTCGAATCTATTTAGGCGATGCACGCTTCTTGTCACTTTGTCAGTATTCGTGCACATACACTGCACTACTTCACAAGTGACGCTGTTGGCTGTCTCCAGCAATGTTAATCTTCCTGTCGTATTCTGCTGCGGTGGATTCAGTTAAGTCGCTTTGTCACATTAGTTAACTCATAATCACTGTCATCCTCTAAAGGTGTACGTGTGTTCAGCGCACTAATGTGTAGAAATGTATAGGTTACTCAATTTTAACAATATATTTTAAAACCAAGGAGTGTTTGGGTATTTATAGCTTCAAGGTTGATTTATTCTTTTGCGGTGGTGATTGGTTAAGCGATGACTGAAATCACGATATAATTTCGAGCAGAAATCAACATTTGAATAATACTATTTTTCTTAGACGTCGTAAGCCTGTGGCTCTGGGAACGGATGTGCACTGAACAGTTTTCTGTTACACTTAGTTGCCAGAGTTTTGTTCCTAATTCTGCTCCAGATGAGAACAGTTAAATGCGTCATACCTTCCATTTGAAAGATCGTTAAACGTATTACAACAACAAAACGATCGAACCACATGGCTAGGTACATTTTAAAACTAGTTTAATTAATATTTGTTATTGTTACAATATACAATATATTATGCACAACAAATGGGTACAATTACATATTTCATTCATTCAAATATTCAGTCTCTGATTCATCATCTGTGGCTGTAACGTAATACAGCCTGGAATATACCCCTAAGTCGAACACATGCGTTCATTTAATGAGGTGTAAAATGATTCGATTTATCCTCTTTGCTACCAATAAAGCTTCAACACCAATAGAGTAAGTTACTACTTTACAGAGTAAGTTACTACATTACACATACAATACATTATACCACTTTACACAACGAACTAAAACTAATATTCAAGCAGATTGTGCGCACATATTGTTCTCGCTTACCACTTTGCTTATTATGTACAGAATATTTGCATCGCAATACTGATTTGTAACAAAACATCCGTGGCTTGCCGTGACAAGCGTGTCAAATTTGTAGCCAATGGCTGACTAGTCGGACTCACGTGACTGTGACACGTGATGACGCGCGATGACGTATATGTAAACATGTGTGAAATGTCAAAAGCCGTTAAATGAAGTATAGTTATCAACGGCAAGGCATTCAGTTCATCGCACAGTGATCGTT
>JAODUO010000492.1:355000-357500 GCA_025642075.2 Ridgeia piscesae
TAGACGGCCGGAGTGACCTGGTCAGGGAGGTCATCGTCGTGTCGGACTGACCTGTCCGAGTCGACACTTCCACTCGCACTACTCCCGGGACTGTGAACGCCCGGGAACTCGCACTCCTGTCCAGTCGGGCGGGGCAGCGGGGGCGGTGGGTGGGGCAGGTCAGAGGTCGACAGGCCCAGGTGTTTGGCCCAGATGAGCTCGTAGGGCGGGTAGAAGGACTCGTGTAGCGCGGGCGGCCAGCCGGGGGGTGTGACGGAGGGCAGCTTGAAACCGCCGGCTGTCGTCGTCACAGTGGTCGGCAGGGGAGGTTTAGCGTAGCCGGGGAACGGACCCGAGAAGGCGGGGTGAGACGGAACGCCCTTCAGTGACAGCAGCTTGTTCGGAGTCGGGTACACGGGGTACGGGTACGATGACGTCACCCGCGCGTGATCGCCGTCCGATGCTAGCACATGCGCGTTGTCGTCATCCGGTTTGGTGCGCTTTTTAAAGTGCAGCGACGTCCCGTCCTGCGCATGCTCGCCGGACCGATACGGCGCGGCGATGCGCTTCCGGCTTCCGCCGTTGAACATGGCCTTGACCTCTTCCCACAACGAGGCTATGTCCTCCGGCGGGTCGGGCTCGGTGAGCTTCAGGTGGCGCCGCCACGAGTTGAAGTTGGCGGCGTCCGGGTGATAATAGGTGCCGTCACCCGTGCGGTGGAAGTGGAAGATGAACTTGTTGGGTGAGAAGAAGACACTGCACGTCGCGCACTTGATGCACTTCGCCCGCGAGCTGTTGTAGCGCGCCGGGATGAAGCTACCGCGACAGCCCCAGCCGCAGTTGTGGCTCACGTCGAAGGCGAAGTTCTCCGGCAGCTTCGGCGGCTTCGCGTCGGCGAGAAAAGAGCGCACGAGTCGCTCCGCCTCGTGGCACGTGATCATGCCGCAGCGGCGAGACGAGATCGGCATTGCGCCTGCGCGGCGGAGGATCTCGAGCTGGACCGGCGTGCACTGGACGCACGTGATGCCGAGCGCCACTCGGCGATTGTGGATTTCGTTGTAGCTGTAGTCCTTCAGGAGTGTGTTCGAGATCTGCGCCAGACATAGGCGGTCTTTGCCGTCGATGTGGAGAGACACGATAGGCACGCCGTGCAGCACCGTCGACCCCACGTGGTGGTTCGAACTCTCGCCACTAGGGCGCGCTGTTGTGTTCATCTGGTTTGTTCCGTCGGATGGGTCGGTCCTCGTCTCCGGAAGGCGGTCGAAGGTCTGCTTCTGAAGTAGGGCGTCCATGGCTGAAGCAGAGGAAGGAGAGGCGCCGTGAGGAGCGTGGTGTACGGGTACGTACAGACGGGCGTAGACTAACAGTTGTAGTAGTAAGCAATTGCCATTACAACATCTTCAAACTTCAAACCCTACATCAGCATCTGATTGCACAAATTGCCTCTGTCATCGTCGTCAATACTGTCATCACCATTATATATATGCACCGTCACTGTCACTGTCACTGTCACTGTCACTGTCACTGTCACTGTCACTGTCACTGTCACTGCCACTGCCACTGCCACTGCCACTGCCACTGCCACTGCCACTGTCACTGCCACTGCCACTGCCACTGCCACTGCCACTGCCACTGCCACTGCCACTGCCACTGCCACTGCCACTGTCACTGCCACTGCCACTGCCACTGCCACTGCCACTGCCACTGCCACTGCCACTGCCACTGCCACTGCCTGCACACTTGACATAGCATGCCATTCAACTCTCACTTCACGCCACTGCATGCCATCTGCCACTGCACACTGCCACTGCCACGCCAGTCACGCCACTCACTGCACTCCACGCCATCACGTATGCCACTGCCACTGCCACTGCCACCGTCACTGCACTGTCACTGTCACTGCCACTGCCACTGCCACTGCCACTGCCACTGCCACTGCTGCCACGACGGCCACGCACGGTCACTGTCACTGTCACTGTCACTGCCACTGCCACTGCCACTGCCACTGCCACTGCCACTGTCACTGCCACTGTCACTGTCACGGTCACGGTCACGGTCACGGTCACTGGCCACTGCCACGCCTGCCACTGCCACTGCCACTGTCACGTCACGGTCACGGTCACGTCACGTCACGTCACGTCACGTCACGGTCACGGTCACGGTCACGGTCACGGTCACGGTCACGGTCACGCCTGCCATGCCACTGCCACGCCACTGCCACGGTCACGTCGTCACGTCACGTCACGTCACTGCCATGCCACTGCCAGCCACTGCCACGCCACGCCACGTCACGGTCACGGTCACGGTCACGGTCACTCACTGCCACTGCCACTGCCACTGCCACTGCCACTGCCACTGCCACTGCCACTGCCACTGCCACTGCCACTGCCACTGCCACTGCCACTGTCACTGTCACTGTCACTGTCACGTCACGGTCACGGTCACTGTCACGGTCACGGTCACGGTCACGGTCACGGTCACGGTCACGGTCACTGTCACTGTCACTGTCACGGTCACGGTC
>JAODUO010000492.1:367500-370000 GCA_025642075.2 Ridgeia piscesae
TCTATAATAAGCCAATCGAGTCCAAGCCAGAAACTGCGTGTACACGGCGTTATTTTGGAAGCGAAAGGAATTATTTTTCGATGTGTTATCGGGGTTATTGGTGATTAATGATTTTTTTAAATGAAATTGAGGCACATTGTTACACGAAATAGTTAAATTGATAACAAATTGTGCACATTACAAAGACTTTTATATTCTTCAAAGAATCCCTTTTCAGTATAATTCTGGACACGAAAGAATCCATTTCATGTCCCAAATAATTCCTTTACAGATAAAGAGGCTGCATATTAATTACGACTAATAGCTCACTAAGCGACTGATCTGTATTATTAAAACGTAATAAATAAATATATATTATAATGGTTCCCTGATGATGTATAAGGTCTTGTATTTTCATTGTCAACCATTGCCTTGATCACATATTTGCATATATAAAGTTAAGAATATAATTGTTATTAAAACGATCAACGATATTCTGCAAAATCTATTTTATAATTATGTATCAATAAATGTAAATTATATATATATATATATATATATATATATATATATATATATATATATATATATAATATATATAATATATATATATATATATATATATATATATTAATTATAATATATATATATATATATATATTAATATATATATAATATATATATATATATATATATATATATATATATATATATATATGTGTATATATTTGTGTAATATATATATATTGTAAATAATATATATATAATATATATTATACATATATACTATTAATGAATTATTATATATATAAATATATATATATATATATATAGTCTATAATATATATATATATAAATTATATATATATATATATATATATATATATATATATATATATATATATATGTACTAATAATTAATGATATAAATGATATATTTATATATAATTCAATATATATATATATATATATGGTGTGTGTGTGTGTGTGTGTGTGTGTGTGTGTGTGTGTGTGTGTGTGTGTGTGTGTGTGTGTGTGTGTGTGTGTGTGTGTTGTGTGTGTGTGTGTGTGTGATGTGTGTGTGTGTGTGTGTGATGTGTGTGTGTGTGTGTGTGTGTGTGTGTTGTGTGTGTGTGTGTGTGTGTGTGTGTGTGTGTGTGTGTGTGTGTGTGTGTGTGTGTGTGTGTGTGTGTGTGTGTGTGTGTGTGTGTGTGTGTGTGTGTGTGTGTGTGTGTGTGTGTGTAGAGAGAGAATATGTTTATTTATAGAAATGTTACAAAAACTGTATTTTATTTACTGTATATGGCGAGTAAATAAAGTTAAGAGAAACAGCCATATGTCCTAACTCGAAAATAAATTATATGAATAAATACAATAACTCATCGATTAAGCAACAGTGAAGAACAAGAAGAAACGAAATGCGATTTTTCATTAAACACTGAGCGAACATTTCTGTAGAAAATAGAAGACGGGGCAAACTAGATAAGTGCTGGAAATTCCGAAAAGCGCTAGACGAGGTGAACCAACTAATAGATGGTATCGCTTTGTCCCAATAGTTGAATGACACGTCACAAGACAACACATGAACATGTCGATACTAGGAAGTATCAATATGATTGATTATGTTTATGTCATAATAATTTTTTATCACCATGATCACTAACTTATATAGCATCCATGTTGGCAATTTCTATTTTTTTCTAAAACCTAACCAATCTTCTGAATTGATAGAAAACGTCACCAGAGTTGACAGACGCGACAATTGCGTCACCAAAACAAAACAACATATAGTCACATCACAAGAAACGAGAGTGGTGCGTTTCGTATGCGCACGAACTTACCTTCCGTTTATCCTCGAAAACTTCTCACGACGTCTGTCCGACAGATGTCCAGCAGACTTGATGACGATGCGGTGACGTCAAAGCGGTTCGGACCACATCGTCCAGTGCACGGATCGGTGGCGATCGTTTGTCCGGATTAGCCGTGATGTAACGACGCAACCAGCGACAGTCGTGGCGAGGCTCGGAGCGACAGTCACACAGCGGGAGGCGGGAGATAGATTTCCACGGAGACAGGCGCCGAATACTCCAGGCGTTTGAAGTTGTGCGCTGTGATAGGGCGATTACACGGCGCCGCTTGCTTGGCGCTTATATAGGCGGGCCGCGACGCGTGCTTGCCCGGTGCTGTTGTGTTTTAATTAATAATGTCCCAGTGGTTGTCGCCATATGGCAAGCGAGGACACACGCCCACTCGGCTCAGTCGCCAGCCAACCAGCCGGCCGCCTAGCGTCCCAATCTGTCAATCATCGCCAATTATCATATCGCCGCGAGCGGTGCTATTGTGACGTCACCGCCGCTCGTCGCTGATTGGTCGAGACGATCGGCTGCGACGGCGCTGTTTCGCGTGCCGTAAATTCATCGTTTGTTAATCCGTTAATTCACCGCGTACATAGCTGATTAGGACTCGCCTCTTGGGAAGCTCCCGCGGGATCTACGCTGCCATAGATCACGAGGGATCTCTA
>JAODUO010000492.1:375000-382500 GCA_025642075.2 Ridgeia piscesae
AATCAATCAATCAATCAATCAATCAATCAATCAATCAATCAATCAATCAATCAATCAATCAATCAATCAATCAATCAATCAAACAATCAATCAATCAATCAATCAATCAATCAATCAATCATTCATTCATTCATTCAATCAACCAACCAATCAATCAATCAATCCATCTGGATTTATTTGCTAGTGCCCCGCTATGGTGCATGAGATAACCTTGCAGTTGACTATGTCATAAGTGAACCTTTTGAGTTGGATTAAAGACGGCAGAAACAGCGGGCTCGATGATAAGAAGTTAGATATTTACATGTAAGGCAAAAGCAATAATTTAGGGTCTCCATATGATATTAAATCCTATACTGGTATTGGCATTTTTGCATTATTTACTTGATCTCCGTATACTTGTCTTATTGTCTTGTTTTATTGTTCCGTTATTTTATTCGAGTTACATCCCGCGTGCAATTAATAACATGCAGTTAACCAGTAATTTTGCATTTTTTGGTAATAATAATTGTTTATGAAATCCATCTACTAATAACATGTAATCATTACAATGTCTTTGAGCATTTTAATGCACTGCGTAAAGAAAACTCGTAATTCGTTGTATGTCGTGCACCATTATTTTCACAGACAACATCCGTCGTATTGGTGACGTTGTCGCGCTTACATTTTTTCCGATCGTTATAAACGGTCCGATTGACGTTTCTGCGCATGCGCGATAAATGTAAAATCATCAATGTGCAGCGAAACAACAATGCATTTTTGATGTAAATGCCACGGACTGTTCGTCAACTCTCCTGTGGTGATTACTGTGAATAGTTGCTTAACATGTCGTTCAATACAATACTATCTTACGTTTGTTTAAATCACTGTCACGGATTATGGCGCATTACAGTCACGTGATTTACGCTTGCTATCAAAACATGCGTGTTTGCCTCGTGTTAATTTGCGACAAATAACTTCGTAGAGAGGTTATACACATCCTAACGAACAACCCGTAGTGTTTATACCGTAAATGCATTGTCCTTTCGCTGCACATTAATGATTTTACATTTATCGCGCATGAGCAGAAACGTCAATCGGACCGTTTATAACGCCGGAAAAATGTAAGCGCTACAACATCCCTAAGACATCGGAGGAGGAAATGTTTCCGGTCGTTATAAACTTTCCGATTGACGCTTCTGCGCATGCGCAATAAATGTAAAATGATCAATATGCAGCGAAACAACAAATCATTTGTTTAAATAAATGCCACGGGCTGTTTGTTAACTCTCCTGTGATGATTACTGTGAATAGTTGCTTAAAATGTCGTTCAATATATTAAAATATTACGTTTGTTTAAACCACTGTCACGGATGATGGCGCACTACAGTCACGTGATTTGCGCTTGCTATAAAACCGTGCCTCAAAATTGTTTAGTCTCGCTTTAATTTGCGACAAATAACTTTGCTGAGAGATTAGATACATCGTAGCGAACAGTCCGTAGTATTTATATCACAAATGCTTTGTCGCTTCGCTGCACATTGATGATTTATTTACATTTATCGCGCATGCGCAGAAAAGTCAACCGGAACGTTTATAACGCCGGAAAAATGACCGCGCTATAGAAGGAGTGCCCTGGCGGGAGAGTGTAAACTGAGAGGTGTAGTCTCGTGTAGTCTTGTGGTCGACACACGTTACACTACCACAACTAATTACCTTCGACGGAGATGACGCAGATCGTAATTAAAACAACCTTTTAATTAACCGGCGTCGTCAACGTTGACGCGGACAATGCAGTATCCACTGGACAGCGGTCATTAAAGGTAGATACTTGTGACGGGAGTTGGTCCGGCACCGGTCATTAGGGTCTTCGCGACTCGCAGCTGGCGTCGACCAGAGTTGATTAAATGTCGCCTGAGATTAATTGTTTCGCCTCCTAGCGGTCATCCGGGCACGTATGACGTCACCGATGATTTCGAGGCACTCGCTGGCTAAAAATAGTTCTTTAAAAAATCGCATTATAGGACATAGATGTTTTTACCATTGTGGCTACGTTTACCTTTTTGTCAGGTAAAAAAAAATTTGACCAGAGGAAATTATGCAACTTCATCACATAATTCCTCGTTTACTGTTATGATGAACACATTTATTTCCGGTTTTTATTATAACAAAAACAGTCATGCACAGTGCCAATCAATATTTACTAAGCATGTAATACTGCACCACTATACTTTGAGAGTAATATGACATTAGGCTTTAAAAGGTTTAGGGGTATTTTTGGATATGCCTACGGGAAACATGTCACTAAGCCAACTAAACTTCTAAAGTGGCATCATTTATTTAGACAACGTCTTACCAATAAAACTGGTTGTTTGTTGGTTGTATTCTATATGTCAGGTTCTAAATATGATTTGGTCTTTATTTTATCGCTAGGATAGTGTGTGTGTGTGTGTGTGTGTGCGTGGTGGTGTGTGCGTGCGTGGTGCTGTGCGTGCGTGTGTGTGTGTGTGTGTGTGTGTGTGTGTGTGTCGTGCGTGCATGTGTGCGTGCGTGCGTGCATGCGTGTGTGTGCAACTTTAGTCCACCCATGGACGTGTGTCATATTCATTGACCACTCTTCAACAATGGATTGAGTTATCACTACAGTATTCACCAGACCATTAACCAAAGGTTGGCCTTGACATATTATCTCTCCATTTAAAACCCCACCTTGTGGCTATTTCTTGGAAAAAGGATTGGTGTTGCTTTATGATTAAATAAACTCGTAACTCTGTTTGTGATAACGATCCTGAATGAAAGGCACGTGTCAACGTGGACATATGGCAGACAGTCCGTGCTGTGGCCATCTTTATCGCAGACGTGGTCACTCTGGCAGACGTGGTCGACACAGGTCACCGATCTTTGTCACTACAAAATATTCGAAACACGCTTCAAATATGGCCTGCAGCTAGGTTAAACAAACGAGCGAATCCAACAATTTAACACACAATTCAACACGCACGCGCGCAAACACAATGAAACACACGCCCACAAAACACAATCACGCTCCTGTAGTAAACCAAACAGTTGTGGAAACGTAGACGCAGGAAGAATGTCATCATAAATCGATCAAGTTTAGTCGCTTTTCATCGCCTATCCGAGAACATCAGTGTGTACCTTATTTATTGCAACCTGCGTACACACAGTCGCTGCCCACGGACACACTGTCACGACTCACGATGTTCATAGTGTCACGTGATTCTAATAGGCATTGCTCACGTACATACTATCGCGGTTCACGTACACGCAGTCACTGGTTCACGTACATTGTCACGGCCACGTACAAGCAGTTACCACCTGCGTCCACACAGTCACGTCGAAACTACACTCACGTCACGTCCATTGATGACCCGTGTACACACCGCCATGGCCCATGTACACACCGCCATGGCCCATGTACACACCGCCATGGTCCATGTACACATCGCCATGGCCCATGTACACACCGCCATGGCCCATGTACACACCGCCATGGCCCATGTACACACCGCCATGGCCCATGTACACACCGCCATGGCCCATGTACACACCGCCATGGCCCATGTACACACCGCCATGGCCCATGTACACACCGCCATGGCCCATGTACACACCGCCATGGCCCATGTACACATCGCCATGGCCCATGTACACACCGCCATGGCCCATGTACACAGAGTCACTATGTGACAGATGAGATATGAAACAATCGTACATCGTTTTGCGTCCTGCTATTTCGGCAGTTTGATGAAAGAACAGGCATATTTGGTCGAAACCGTAGCCATATTTAAACAAAGCAATATGTATATTTTAGCGCGCTCAATAGCAGGATAATAGCACCTTGTGCGTGTGATTGGGTAGTTATTTATTTGTAGCGTATTGCCCCCTCAAACAGGCCGCTATAAATATAGAACAGGTTAAAAACAATTGTCCACCACATGTTACGTTATCTGAAACGCTCGTTATAATTGTCCATTCACGCAATACAAAGTGTTTGTTGTGGGACCGTATGGCCTGGGGAACTTTTATCAACAGCCAGGAACTTTTTCACGCTTAAAAGGCTTCATTCACCCTGGGGGCAAATTTCGATCGAGACGGTTTAGTTCCGTTCAACGTGTGGCATATGGTTCATTCGCACCGTATTAACACATCGTTAGTAATTCCCGTAATCATATTCTCCGTTCAAACGATTACTGTTGATTAAACGTTAATGTGAAACGCCCCATGAAATATTTACCGGCCACATATGTTGATGGGATCGGTTCGCGCTACTAAAGCGGCGTCAATTAACGGCAAATGGATAAATTAATCGTTACCCATTCGCATGTTTACTTCAGAAGAAGATTTGTTCTAAGTGTATTTACAATTAGGGTCTACTTAATTCCTTAGCAATTACGCTACGATAATGTATTGTAGTTCATTGGGGGCATAACTCAACCAATAGTTATAATAATAATAAAAAATATACTTAACATACTGCTTTTAAAATAAATAAATAAACGTTATGGAAGGAGATATGCTGGAAGGTAGAGAGGGAGGGTTGCAGGGATGAAGACAGGGAGACAGGGAAGCAGGAGGGAGAAAGTGAAGGAGGGAGGGAAGTAGGGGGAGGGAGGGAGGGATGGAGGGAGGGAGGGAGGAAGGAAGGGTTGAGGGGGGCGGTAGGGAGGGGGAGGGGGAGGGGGAGGGAGAGTGCGGGCGAGGTTGGGAGTGAAGGAGTGAGTGGATGAATAATTGAGGGGATAACGGAGTGTGGGAGTGTGGGAGAAAGGGGAATGGAGGGAGGGGTGGAAGGATGGAGGGAGACAGTGAGGGAGTGAGTGCCCCAGGTAGGCAGGGAAGATGGGAGAGTTTACAAGTCCCTGTCATTGATACTCCTCCGATCGCGCGCGTGAAGCGACGCGGCGACAACTTGACTCGATGACAGAAAAACAAACGACGTTTCGGCCTTGGCCGCCTGCCTCAGGTGTCTCTGTCCGCTCGACGATGGCGCTACGTGTAATTGCCATTTAGTTTTGAAGTCGGCTCGACTGTCGACACACAGCGCCAGAGATGATATTGTCGGGACCTTTGCGTGTTCGGTAATCGACCGCTGCGATGAATTTAATCAAGGTTCATTAAATAATGCCCCGTCACTCGGGGGCCGCAGTTGTCAAGGCAAATGTCACGCGCAACTCTCGCGCAATCCCCAACTGACCTCACGTCAGTGGGCGCTGGACAGCGAGTCCCTTTGGACACGAAGGAGACCAAAGACCGAACACCGTATCCAGCCTTGTTGCTTTGCCTGATTGTAATTAACCATAATTGTTAATATAATAATTTGTACGTTCTATTTTGGTGACGTTCGTCTGTGGCGCGCAGTGTCAATAAGGTATCGGGTTGTAGCCTTATACAATATTAAGCAGATAATATAAAGTTATGAAATAACATTGTGCTTGACTACAGGTACATGTGTGGTCAAGTGATGTCATCACACGAAGTGCCACAGTTGTGTTCATGGTATATCGTGTATTGAATATATATATATATATATATATATATATATATATATATATATATATATATATATATATATATATATATATATATATATATATATATATATATAACTTATAATAATTGAACAAAAGGTCGAAGTGTGTCGTATACATTGAGGTGTTTGGAACATTTTTAGAACGGCTAATAATGGACAAGTATTTTAACAGACTGTTTAGTTTTAATTTATTTTAGAATAAGTTTTAGGTTAAGTGTATTTGAATTTACATATGCATTGAATTTATTACGTAAAATGTGTCCACTAATTGTTTTCAATAAGATGTTTTACCGTGGTACGATAATATGATATTGTGTGGAATTGTTGATTTTATTGTGAATGTATATGCACAGTCCATCTGTAACGTTGCCATATAATAAACTTATCTATTATATATCTATACAGTGTGATACGCTGTGGTTATACATTCACATTTGAACAGCTTCATTTAAAAGTATCTATTCCTCAGTAGTACACTATATTACACCAAAAATATGAAATACATAAAATGTCACTACAATTGAAACCAATTAAAAACGAACATTTCGTTAAACACGAATCACACGTATTAAATGTCACAACGCCACGTGACCCAGCCGCTGTGACGCAGTGCGCCTCGTTTTCGAGTCCCAACTAACCTTCCACCACAAAGCGACCCTTGAAACAAATGATTTTACGAGTGTTTTATTGTGACGTACAACGCCACCATTTTCTTTTCAAGTCGCTTATCCCTTTGCGCGGCCTATTCAGCGACCTACTTTACTCGCTATACGAGTCGTAATCATTCCATTAATCACATTAGGCGCAACAGTAGTTTCAGAGGCGAGTTGCAAGGAGCAACATAGCTCTATTGTGCGGCGCCAGCCAAACACCTCGCCTCAGGGGAATAATTAATGTCTAGCATATGCTTCAACGCTCGGTTTTTTCGCCGGAACATATGGCGTCTGTGACAATGTCCGCCGGTGTACTGCGCATGCTCGCTGGTCGGGGAGACGCGCCAATGACACCGCCCCGACTGCCCAAACACGATACGGTAATTTACAGGATAATTATTTGCGTAATGACCTGAAAGCTAACCGATCGAGTTCGGTGCTGGAAAATAAATACATTTTCTAATGGGCTAAAATCCGGGGTATAGATGGGAAGAGTAATTGTGTGATCTGTTGTGATAGAAATAACGCATTGTTAGAGATTCTGTTGTGGCTCCGGTGTTATCTCTGCATTGAAAGTGTAATGTTACAGATACCGGGTGTAATGTTACAAGGCCGTCGTTACTGTAATGGTGAACCTGCCATAGATAGGTGACACAAGGTGGGAGAGAGAGAGAGAGAGAGAGAGAGAGAGAGAGAGAGTGAGAGTGTGTGTGTGTGTGTGTGTGTGTGTGTGTGTGTGTGTGTGTGTGTAGTGTGAGTGTGAGTGTGAGTGTGTGTGTGTGTGTGTGTGCGTGTGCGTGTGCGTGTGCGTGTGCGTCTGCGCGTGTGCGCGTGTACGCGTGTACGTGCGTGCGTTGCGTACAATTCCTCCCTTGGTTCTGCTATATACATTTTTAGAAATGTATCTTTTAACGAATGTACATTACTTTAACAACGATGGTACAGTTTTTTGTGATACTATAACGAATGGTAAACATATTAATTTTATATTAATATGTTTTAATATTGTTTTATTATTATTTTACATTTATTTAATGAACAAAATACAACGAAAGCGCCATGAGCGCCACCACGTGGCTGACGCCGGAGCTATATAAAATGTCATTATTATTATTGCATTGTGCCAATTTGTATTGTCTGAATGCAACATTCTGCTAAGTTCCCTTGACGTGTTATGCCTTAGCACGACCACACGAAGAGACCACACGAAGAGACTACACGAAGAGACTACACGAAGAGACCACACGAAGAGACCATATGAAGAGACCATACGAAGAGACCACACGAAGAGATCACACGAAGAGACCATACGAAGAGACC
>JAODUO010000493.1:0-20000 GCA_025642075.2 Ridgeia piscesae
CTTACATGTGAAACATAAGAGAGAGTACCAACATACATTGCTGTCTGACACTTACATGTGAAACATAAGAGGGGTACCAACATACATTGCTGTTTGACACTTACATGTGAAACATAAGAGAGGGTACCAACATACATTGCTTTCTGACACTTACATGTGAAACATAAGAGAGAGTACCAACATTCATTGCTGTTTGACACTTACATGTGAAACATAAGAGAGAGTACCAACATACATTGCTGTTTGACACTTACATGTGAAACATAAGAGGGGTACCAACATACATTGCTTTTTCCTTACATTGAAACATAAGAGGGGTACCAACATACATTGCTGTTTGACACTTACATGTGAAACATAAGAGAGAGTACCAACATACATTGCTGTTTGACACTTACATGTGAAACATAAGAGAGAGTACCAACATACATTGCTGTTTGACACTTACATGTGAAACATAAGAGAGAGTACCAACATACATTGCTGTTTGACACAAAAAACATAAGAGAGAGTACCAACATACATTGCTGTTTGACACTTACATGTGAAACATAAGAGAGGGTACCAACATACATTGCTTTCTGACACTTACATGTGAAACATAAGAGGGTACCAACTTTCATTGCTGTTTGACACTTACATGTGAAACATAAGAGAGAGTACCAACATACATTGCTGTTTGACACTTACATGTGAAACATAAGAGAGGGTACCAACATACATTGCTGTTTGACACTTACATGTGAAACATAAGAGAGAGTACCAACATACATTGCTGTCTGACACTTACATGTGAAACATAAGAGAGAGTACCAACATACATTGCTGTTTGACACTAACATGTGAAACATAAGAGAGAGTACCAACATGCATTGCTGTTTGACACTTACATGTGAAACATAAGAGAGAGTACCAACATACATTGCTGTTTGACACTTACATGTGAAACATAAGAGAGAGTACCAACATACATTGCTGTTTGACACTTACATGTGAAACATAAGAGAGAGTACCAACATACATTGCTGTTTGACACTTACATGTGAAACATAAGAGAGAGTACCAACATACATTGCTGTTTGACACTTACATGTGAAACATAAGAGAGAGTACCAACATACATTGCTGTCTGACACTTACATGTGAAACATAAGAGAGGGTACCAACATACATTGCTTTCTGACACTTACATGTGAAACATAAGAGGAGTACCAACATTCATTGCTGTTTGACACTTACATGTGAAACATAAGAGAGAGTACCAACATACATTGCTGTTTGACACTTACATGTGAAACATAAGAGAGAGTACCAACATACATTGCTGTCTGACACTTACATGTGAAACATAAGAGAGAGTACCAACATACATTGCTGTCTGACACTTACATGTGAAACATAAGAGAGAGTACCAACATACATTGCTGTTTGACACTTACATGTGAAACGTAAGAGAGAGTACCAACATACATTGCTGTTTGACACTTACATGTGAAACATAAGAGAGGGTACCAACATACATTGCTGTTTGACACTTTCCTTTTGCAGATGACAGTAATAGGCGCTAAACTTATGTTGTTATCACGTGCTACTTTGTATTAGTTGTGTTCACTGGTTCCATGTTCTTTTGTGTGCCAATATTGACTTTGTTTTATGTTGATTATGTTTAGTAACATGTTCTTTAACCCTTTATAACCCATACCATCTCAATGAGGTGCACTCGGATACCCGACGGTACATGTAAACATTCAGAGAGATGTTTTAAATGGGAATAGTGCAAGAAAGTCAAATTCAATTAAAATAGCTGGTGTATAGGAATGAAATTAAATTGTAAAATGACATATAATGCACAATTATCCTGGATATTGTAGCATATACAGGAGGCACTCAAAATTAGGCTAATATGCTGTTTCCAGCAGTCAGGGGTTAAGACATCAGTCAGTTGCAAGTGGATGGTGGAAAAAGTGTCATGAACTAATAAACTATTTAACATAAATGTTATCCATAATTAGAACCAGTATGTGAGAACATTTGTCTCAAAAGATTAATAATTGACTGCATTGAATATTTATTATACAAACCTTGTTATAGCTGAACTATTAAACAGCCAGTTGTTTGCAGTTTTCTTACCCCTTGCTACCAGCTTTTTGCTTCCCACAATCTTGGGCAGATAAACAAAGTCATTGAAACATATTCCGAAACATTAGAATAGGCGGCTGATAGGCAGGCATAAAAGTGAGCATAAAAGTAAACATCTTAAACTGATTGTAATCAAATTGGCAATGTTTGTTACAGTAAAAGTTCACATTCCTATGTTAACCATTTTACAATATGGTTAGATATAAAGGGTTGATGATAAATAGTCAATTTGGGTTCTGATATGAACCAAGTGAAACCAAATACATGTACATGGATTACATCCATTTGAACTGTGCAACATCAAACACATCCTCCTATTTGTAAGAATGTGTTGTAATACTATATATTTCTTTAGCTAGATATGCAATTTTAACTGTCGGCTTAATTTTACATAGCCAGTTAACAAATTTTGTTATTTCTTTCAATAGACATGCATTTTTTTCAGATTACAAGATCAGACGATATTGATATGATTTTACAAAGTTTAATTCTTTGTGTGAAGATCGTAAAATATTCCGCCAATGTGTTGTCAGTTGGCTGCTAAATTTTCACTTGTGTATATATGTAATGTATGTATGTTAATTCTACAGCACAGAAATTCCTGATCATTTTTAAGTTACTTCATAATAAACTGACTTATGTACATCCTATGTGATGCCATTATTTGGCAGTAGCGGGGGGAACACGGTCTAAGCTGTCCATTTTGTTACTGCAGGTTACTCCTCGTCGCTCGAGTGCATCAGAAGACGAGGGCGAATACCGTGAAAAGAAATCCCAGAAAAAGGCTCACAATCGCTCAAGCGCATCAGAAGATGAGGGTGAATATCGTGAGAAGAAATCGAAGAAAAAGAAATCCCCTCCTCCAGATAAGAAGGATAAGGTATGAGATCCACTTGTGTTATTGAAACACGGAACACCTTCCTGCATGACAGGTGATTAAAGATCAGTTGTTTTACAGCCTGGTATTTACAATGTAAAATGCTCCCATAGGTTTGCACAAACAAGTGTGATCTGTATCCACTGTTGGTGTCATTTACAAGGTTGATTGTGTATCAGACTGGCTGGGACTGGGAGATGTCTGAGAGTGAACTGTCCTTTAGTCTTAGAGTGAATTGTACTTGAGAGTAAAAGTGAATGTGAGAGTGAACTGTCCTAGAGTGTCAGATTGAACTGTCTTTAAGTATCTGTTAAATGTCCTTGAGTGTGAGATTGAACCCTCGTTGCATGTAAAGTGAATAGTCCTTGAGTGTGACAGTGAACTGTCTTTGAGTGTGACAGTGAACTCTCCTTCAGTGTGGGAGTGAACTGTCTTTAAGTTTGGAAGTCCTTGCATGTGAGAGCGAACTCTCCTTGAGTGTGAGAGCAAACTGTCCTGGAGTGTGAGAGTGAACTGTCATGGAGTGTGAGAGTGAACTGTCCTGGAGTGTGAGAGTGAACTGTCCTGGAGTGTGAGAGTGAACTGTCCTGGAGTGTGAGAGTGAACTGTCCTGGAGTGTGAGAGTGAACTGTCCTGGAGTGTGAGAGTGAACTGTCCTGGAGTGTGAGAGTGAACTGTCCTGGAGTGTGAGAGTGAACTGTCCTGGAGTGTGAGAGTGAACTGTCCTGGAGTGTGAGAGTGAACTGTCCTGGAGTGTGAGAGTGAACTGTCCTGGAGTGTGAGAGTGAACTGTCCTGGAGTGTGAGAGTGAACTGTCCTGGAGTGTGAGAGTGGACTCTCCTGGAGTGTGAGAGTGAACTGTGCCGGAGTGTGAGAGTGAACTGTCCTGGAGTGTGAGAGTGAACTGTCCTGGAGTGTGAGAGTGAACTGTGCTGGAGTGTGAGAGTGAACTCTCCTTGAGTGTGAGAGTGAACTGTCCTGGAGTGGGAGAGCGAACTGTCCTGAAGTGTGAGAGTGAACTGTGCTGGAGTGTGAGAGTGAACTGTGCTGGAGTGTGAGAGTGAACTCTCCTTGAGTGTCAGAGTGAACTGTCCCGGAGTGTGAGAGTGAACTGTCCTGGAGTTGTGAGAGTGAACTGTCCTGGAGTGTGAGAGTGAACTGTCCTGGAGTGTGAGAGTGAACTGTCCTGGAGTGTGAGAGTGAACTCTCCTGGAGGGTGAGAGTGAACTGTCCTGGAGTGTGAGAGTGAACTGTCCTGGAGTGTGAGAGTGTACTCTCCTTGAGTGTGAGAGTGAACTGTCCTGGAGTATGAGAGTGAACTGTCCTGGAGTGTGAGAGTGAACTGTCCTGGAGTGTGAGAGTGAACTGTCCTGGAGTGTGAGAGTGAACTGTGCTGGAGTGTGAGAGTGAACTCTCCTTGAGGGTGAGAGTGAACTGTCCTGGAGTGTGAGAGTGAACTGTCCTGGAGTGTGAGAGTGAACTGTGCTGGAGTGTGAGAGTGAACTCTCCTTGAGGGTGAGAGTGAACTGTCCTGGAGTGTGAGAGTGAACTGTCCTGGAGTGTGAGAGTGTACTCTCCTTGAGTGTGAGAGTGAACTGTCCTGGAGTGTGAGAGTGAACTCTCCTTGAGTGTGAGAGTGAACTGTCCTGGAGTGTGAGAGTGAACTGTCCTTGAGTGTGAGAGTGTACTCTCCTTGAGGGTGAGAGTGAACTGTCCTGGAGTTGTGAGAGTGAACTGTCCTGGAGTGTGAGAGTGAACTCTCCTTGAGTGTGAGAGTGTACTCTCCTGGAGTGTGAGAGTGAACTGTCCTGGAGTGTGAGAGTGTACTCTCCTTGAGTGTGAGAGTGAACTGTCCTGGAGTGTGAGAGTGAACTGTCCTTGAGTGTGAGAGTGTACTCTCCTTGAGGGTGAGAGTGAACTGTCCTGGAGTTGTGAGAGTGAACTGTCCTGGAGTGTGAGAGTGTACTCTCCTTGAGTGTGAGAGTGTACTCTCCTTGAGGGTGAGAGTGAACTGTCCTGGAGTGTGAGAGTGAACTGTCCTGGAGTGTGAGAGTGAACTGTCCTGGAGTGTGAGAGTGTACTCTCCTTGAGTGTGAGAGTGAACTGTCCTGGAGTGTGAGAGTGAACTGTCCTGGAGTGTGAGAGTGAACTGTCCTGGAGTGTGAGAGTGTACTCTCCTTGAGTGTGAGAGTGAACTGTCCTGGAGTGTGAGAGTGAACTGTCCTGGAGTGTGAGAGTGAACTGTCATGGAGTGTGAGAGTGTACTCTCCTTGAGTGTGAGAGTGAACTGTCCTGGAGTGTGAGAGTGAACTGTCCTGGAGTGTGAGAGTGTACTCTCCTTGAGTGTGAGAGTGAACTGTCCTGGAGTGTGAGAGTGAACTGTCCTGGAGTGTGAGAGTGAACTCTCCTGGAGTGTGAGAGTGAACTGTCCTGGAGTGTGAGTGAACTGTCCTGGAGTGTGAGAGTGAATTGTCCTTGAGTGTGAGAGTGAACTGTCCTGGAGTGTGAGAGTGAACTGTCCTGGAGTGTGAGAGTGAACTGTCCTTGAGTGTGAGAGTGAACTGTCTTGGAGTGTGAGAGTGTACTCTCCTTGAGGGTGAGAGTGAACTGTCCTGGAGTGTGAGAGTGAACTGTCCTGGAGTGTGAGAGTGAACTGTCCTGGAGTGTGAGAGTGAACTGTCCTTGAGTGTGAGAGTGAACTGTCTTGGAGTGTGAGAGTGTACTCTCCTGGAGTGTGAGAGTGAACTGTCCTGGAGTGTGAGAGTGAACTGTCATGGAATGTGAGAGTAAACTGTCCTGGAGTATGAGAGTGAACTGTCCTGGAGTATGAGAGTGAACTGTCCTGGAGTGTGAGAGCAAACTCTCCTTGAGTGTGAGAGTGAACTGTCATGGAGTGGGAGAGTGAACTGTCTGTTGTTGTGTTTCAGACGGGCTGGGAGACGTCGGAGAGTGAGTTGAGTGAGGGAGAGTTGGAGTTGAGACGACGTCAACTGCTGCAGGAACTTGAGGACAGTCGCTAGTCGGCTACACATCTCACTAGGTCGAGGCAATAGTCATAGTGTGTCACCAGACACTGCCATTCCACCGCCACCCACGCTGTCACAGACTGTTGTCCTGTTACAACTGGTCATTCACTGATGACGTGTAATTTTACCAGCATGACACATGGACACTTGGTCAGCACAGAGACAGTAGTTGGTGGGTTGTCATTGACTCATCTGTCAACTGGGTTTGTAAATCTCATCCAGGTTGATGCACGTTGACGTGGTTTGTTCATCACAACTTCATTTGTTTGACTCATTAGACAGTGACTTCGCAATCAACATTTAATGTCATGTTAACAGTGGCCTGCTATGATCCCAACAGTGAATAACTTGTGCTGACAACTGAGCATATAAGAAGATATCATTGTTCACACTCACTATCCTGAAACTATCCCGGTATTTGTGCCTGGAGATCGGAACCCTCACTAAGTAGGAGTAGATTTCTGGTGATTCATGCCCCGGTACGCCTTCGACTTTACATGCATTATATGTTTGTATGATGTTTATATGGCAAGGTTCCAGATTGATTACTTGATTAGTTGCACATCAGAGTTGTTGGCATATTCCGTTAGTGGTGTCGTTTTTATGAATGTTTAAATAAATTGTGATTTTTATATGTTGTTATTTTTTAACGTTTTGTGAGGTGTTGCAAGTAATCATGGTTTTATTATATTTAAAAATAAAATCGTAATACGACCTATAATTAGCCACTATTGTTTATGTTGTGTGGTTTCCCTGAGAAATGTGTTTTGGACACAATTATTTTTAGCCTTTGATATGTAAGACTGCCTTTCATCATTGAATACTAAAACCAATCATTTATCGAAGAGAAACCCCACAAATTGCAACATCAGGAAGTACTACTGTTTTTAATGACCTGATAAACACCACAAGTTAAAAATTGATATCTGGATGAAACAGAATGACATTCATGTGATAATTGGAAATGTGAAACTGTGGTGAAGAATAGGACCCAATACAAAGTTAATGTACTGCTCCCTGCTTAATACAAAATCATTCCACAAAATGAGTTTGCATAATGCTGTGTTCCAACGACCTCGTGTTTACCGTAAATACCAGTTTGTGACCCCTGCATGACCTAGTTGCATAAATTTACCTGTTGCTAACTGGAGGAACCAGTTGTCACCTTCCCAGCTGACAACTGGTGATTACCATCTGCCCGAGGAAACGTGGACTTTGTCACTTTGCAAAACGTTCCCCAGTTGAACGCATGTTGAAATTTGGGATTGTACTTTTAGTCCCTGGCCTGCCCCTCTGGAGAGTTGCTCAGTTAAACCATATAGCTTCAACCCACACATTTAACCCCTGAAAACAGTTCAAACACCCTGGATATGACTATAAAACATTAATATTATTATGTGATTTGGATGTGTGGATGGTTCCATAATGGTAATATCAAGAGACATTCGAAATGCATTTCAAAATAAGTTTTCACATAATCTATCCCTCATATGTAGCTTATTTAGAGAGGGGAAGAATATATTAGGAAGCATCCAGCCACACAGTATTTAATGCACAAAGACTATTTATACACAAATATGCACCACTGTCAATAGCCAGGAATTCACCATACAGCTGAGTGAACTGGAATAATGTTTAGTGAAAACTTGACCACAATTTGCCATGGCAGCACATGACTCGAGTCCTGGTCGAAAGTCCGAAGATTTAGCCACTGCACCAATGCACTACTGCACTACCAATAGCAAAATTATGGGTAACAAACTTTGGCTCAATTTTTGTGAGATATTTCTTCGGAAATATTATAAACGGGATACATACTGAGTGCATCAATATTGTGACAACACATTTTTATTGATTGCATTGTTTTTACTTAAGAATGTTTATCATCAAAACATTGTCAGTATTATATAAAAAGTACACATTATATAAATGTACACACATTAAACAGGTTTGATTACAGCTACTTTTGTGTCTATACAATTACATAAAACGAATAAAATATGGGATTATACATACACTAACACTGTATCACAACACATTCTCATGTACATTAAATAACTAAATATACAATTGCCAACAACCCCATCCATTTTCTCATCAATATGATACCAAATTATTATTTTGTTCTTACCTAATAGTTTGTTTACAGATTAGCACTTCTAATCAAAGTCAGTATGAAGAATATTGTTAATTAACATATAGATTTTACCACTAGATCTTATAACACCAAGTAAGTTATATTGATATAATTATACAAGCTATTCAGGCGCACCATATATAAATCATGTATCTTTTCTTTCTAAAATAAATACCATTGCTAAACATTTATGAAAATAACATTAAATGAAAAGTGTAATAATAGTACCAGATGTCATACAATTAAGAACACAAGAAACATCATTGACTGGAATACTGATTGGCATAATCATATGTCAGTACATAAAATATAAGACTAATTAATAATTTCTAGAATCTGTTGAATCAGTATTCAAGGAGTCTGATGTAAAGATATATGCAATATGAATTTATACAGGTCTTCCTAGAGTTCGTAGAATGTTCAGATTTTGGTGTATCAGACCTGGGGTGCAAGAAGTCCGTAATCATGTAGTCGAGTACACACAGTTTTACACTGTAGTGCCAGCAGTGTGGCTAAAAAGTTCAACAACAGTTTGAGCTTATACGGGCGGACATGTGCTAACATCTCAACAAATGTAGTCTATCATCAGAAAATATCTGTTGCAAACTTCTTACATAAGCAGACAGCCTTTGTGCACATTTTCCAACTCTAGCTCAGTTCGTCCCGCACCCTCTCAACAATCCTGCCTCATCAGCCCCAGCTGAAAGACCACCCCAGGTATTTAGCATAGCTGGGAAATTATTCCACCCTAAATAGTGCAGCCTGATAGTGTCAACATATCAACTACTCATGAATGTGCATTTCATGCAGTGGCAAATAGATTCGAAAAGCCTAAGATCACAGGATGCAACTGAAATGAATTTCAGTGTTGATGTTTGCAGTTTTCTCATATAACATTGATCAACTGCCATTGCATATTCACTTGGCTTTAGTTGTATTAATTACTGGTAGATTAATTAATCATTTTAAATATAGCTTTCATTTTGTTTAATGTAGCAGTATTTAAAAAAACCTGACATTTTGGGAGGCAGAGATGGTTCTGCTCCCCCAGTTACCCAGGCTCCGTGAGGTGGCAGCACTTTTAAGCCCCTCAACTCTGCCTGGGGAAACTAATGCTCTGCATTTGTTAACCGCCAGGGTGGCCTTACCCCAGATTAGGGTAGAGACGCTGATTGGCTCTCAGGCCAACTATGAAATAAAATTAAAATGACGATATACTTTTACAAGATAGTGATATCCTATGAAAAGTATTCAACATTGAACTTACATTAACACAAAAATAAGTAAAAATTCAAAGTTGTTTATAAAGTAAGAATTGGCAGCATTGTTTAGACCCACACGGATAACATACAATTTAGATAAGGATACCTTTTTATCAAATGATGTTGTATTATAAAAACTATTCAAAATTAAACTTATATTAACACAAAATAAATAGAAATACAAATTTGCAGTTGTTTATGAAAATAGAAATTACGGCAGGATTAACCAGTGCCCGTGAGGTGGCAGCATTGTATAGATCACGCGGATAAATATTCAAAAACCGGGAGACTCACCAGACTGTCTTCTTGGCGTAGTTCCGCAGCCGACCGACAGTCGGTTAAGCGAGACTACTCTCCCGGTAAATCTGAATTAATGCTGTGATGCTGAGACGTGTGAAAATGTGTGAAGAACATGCACATACACCTAAAAACATGGGGAAATGGGAGCAAAGTGGTCATAGATATTTTGTTTGGGGGGTCAGACAAAATGGCAGTGCCCCTTATTCAAACTGCAGCAAGGTAATTTAGGGTGCAGTTTTAAAATAATTTTCCAGCAGCAGCCCCTCTTCTGATATATGTCCTGAGTGAGACACGTGGATGCAGTGAGACGAGAAGCCTGCTGCGGCACGAAACAACGGAGAAGGTGGAGTGGTGCTGAAGCTCTGGCAGTTCATTGCCCTCCCAAATGATTTTAGTTCCTGCATCATTGTCACTTCAGACTGTTCTGTAGGTAAACTTTCATCACATGTGGTGCTGCAGCAAGTCCACTTGTAATTTGCATCTTTTAAATATCGAGCTACAGCAGGACTCTATTCCCATCCATGTGTTTCTCTGAAAACACGTACATATTACCTGTTAAGTATAAAACATAATAATAAGCCTTTATTCAAATACTGGTCTCCAGAGAGAATTTGTTCAATAGCGTTTATAAAAGAAAACAAGTAATGTCCACACTAATAAAATGTAATAATTTTCATCATAACTAATTTATATTTCACTTGTAAATACAAGCCGTGATATGGAAAGGCACAAGCGAAACAGACATGATTAAGTTAATCACTGCAACGTGAAACCCTTGACCTTGTTTTAATCAGCATAGTTTGTGTGTTTTTAATATATATATATATATATATTTGTTAAATATAGTTCATTTTATGTTAGGTCTAATGACAATACAGAGTTGTTTAAGTAAGGCAAACAAAAACAAATTGCGAAATATGTATAGTTTTCTTTTTAAATTAAAGTTCTTTAGCTTTATTACACGTAGACCCTAGTCATATACAGGATGACATATACAATTCGTGAAATAATTTTTAAAGAACTTATCTCAGTATATATTTCAAAACCACGATCAAACTAAAAAGAATGTCTTTTTACACCAATAACCTGTCTTATGAAAGTTCACCCACCGTGGTTATAGGCATACATTCTGTTCGTTGATGCTTGTTCGAGCGGCTATACTATGTTCACACGTGCAATGAATCGCATATAAAGCGAACTCGCCCTATTCAGTGGGATGTTTCCGCAGACAATCAGCGCCGACAGAATACATGTCTGGCTTCGGTCAGTGCCGCCCAACCGGTGTTCCGGTGTTTTGTCCTCCCTCTCCCGGGGTTGCTTGGCCGAGGTACAGCTTACACAGTGCATGGCGCTATTTGTATTCGACGCCAACGTATCATCCATGCCTATGACAGTGTGCAGACTGTTGACTTTGCCGGCGTTTTTGTTGCATTGATCTTCTTGATTTCCTGCTAACAAACACGACGTCATCGAACGTTAACATGATCTCCTGCTGACAAACAAGACGTCATCGAACGTTAACATGATCTCCTGCTGAAAAACACGACGTCATCGAACGTTAACATGATCTCCTGCTGACAAACAAGACGTCATCGAACGTTAACATGATCTCCTGCTGACAAACACGACGTCATCGAACGTTAACATGATCTCCTGCTGACAAACACGACGTCATCGAACGTTAACATGATCTCCTGCTGAAAAACACGACGTCATCGAACGTTAACATGATCTCCTGCTGAAAAACACGACGTCATCGAACGTTAACATGATCTCCTGCTGAAAAACACGACGTCATCGAACGTTAACATGATATCCTGCTGACAAACACGACGTCATCGAACGTTAACATGATCGCCTGCTGACAAACACGACGTCATCGAACGTTAACATGATCTCCTGCTGACAAACACGACGTCATCGAACGTTAACATGATCCCTGCTGACAAACACGACGTCATCGAACGTTAACATGATCCCTGCTGACAAACACGACGTCATCGAACGTTAGCATGATCCCTGCTGACAAACACGACGTCATCGAACGTTAACAGAGTCGGGCGTGTTGTTGGTCGTCATCATATTCTTGGGCCGTTGGGTTGGCGTTTTGGGCCTGGGTTTTCAAATACTGGTCTCCAGAGTGAATTTGTTCAATAGCGTTTATAAAAGAAAACAAGTAATGTCCACACTAATAAAATGTAATAATTTTCATCATAACTAATTTATATTTCACTTGTAAATACAAGCCGTGATATGGAAAGGCACAAGCGAAACAGACATGATTAAGTTAATCACTGCAACGTGAAACCCTTGACCTTGTTTTAATCAGCATAGTTTGTGTGTTTTGAATATATATATATATTTGTTAAATATAGTTCATTTTATGTTAGGTCTAATGACAATACAGAGTTGTTTAAGTAAGGCAAACAAAAACAAATTGCGAAATATGTATAGTTTTCTTTTTAAATTAAAGTTCTTTAGCTTTATTACACGTAGACCCTAGTCATATACAGGATGACATATACAATTCGTGAAATAATTTTTAAAGAACTTATCTCAGTATATATTTCAAAACCACGATCAAAATAAAAAGAATGTCTTTTTACACCAATAACCTGTCTTATGAAAGTTCACCCACCGTGGTTATAGGCATACATTCTGTTCGTTGATGCTTGTTCGAGCGGCTATACTATGTTCACACGTGCAATGAATCGCATATAAAGCGAACTCGCCCTATTCAGTGGGATGTTTCCGCAGACAATCAGCGCCGACAGAATACATGTCTGGCTTCGGTCAGTGCCGCCCAACCGGTGTTCCGGTGTTCTGTCCTCCCTCTCCCGGGGTTGCTTGGCCGAGGTACAGCTTACACAGTGCATGGCGCTATTTGTATTCGACGCCAAAGTATCATCCATGCCTATGACAGTGTGCAGAGTGTTGACTTTGCCGGCGTTTTTGTTGCATTGATCTTCTTGATTTCCTGCTGACAAACACGACGTCATCGAACGTTAACATGATCTCCTGCTGACAAACAAGACGTCATCGAACGTTAACATGATCTCCTGCTGAAAAACACGACGTCATCGAACGTTAACATGATCTCCTGCTGACAAACACGACGTCATCGAACGTTAACATGATCTCCTGCTGAAAAACACGACGTCATCGAACGTTAACATGATCTCCTGCTGAAAAACACGACGTCATCGAACGTTAACATGATCTCCTGCTGAAAAACACGACGTCATCGAACGTTAACATGATCTCCTGCTGACAAACACGACGTCATCGAATGTTAACATGATCGTCTGCTGACAAACACGACATCATCGAACGTTAACATGATCTCCTGCTGACAAACACGACGTCATCGAACGTTAACATGATCTCCTGCTGACAACCACGACGTCATCGAAAGTTAACATGATCTCCTGCTGACAACCACGACGTCATCGAACGTTAACAGAGTCGGGCGTGTTGTTGGTCGTCATCATATTCTTGGGCCGTTGGGTTGGCGTTTTGGGTCTGGGTTTGTGGTACTTATCGTTGTTTTGTAATCAAGGTATCATGTCTTCATATCCATTAAACTTTATCACCGTATTTCTCTCAGGCGAGTGCTCAGCGACATTGGCTTCGTTGCTGTCCCGCGGCTTCAAGTCTCCTCTGGTAACGTTTGTTCTTAGCTTATAGCGCGAAAATTGTGTTAATGTGTGTGATGGTGAATAATCTGTGAAAGCTGAATTAAAGAATATTAATGTATAATAATATGATAACGCAAACAGTATTGCAGAACACAGACTATAGGTTTGTGTACTGCAACGCAAGGTAGATGTTGAGATAACTGGCATTTTGTATTTGCGCTATAAACGCTTCTGAATTGGCAGGTTTTGTATTTGGAAAGGCACATATAAAATGACAAACCTATAATGAAGCTCGTTTGGCCAGCTAGCTATATCTTGCAATCAGGTTATAAGAATAACAAATTGATCTTACCTCGTCTTACCTCTAGTCCGGTCAATACTTGCCCAAGATTGAGCTGGGAGACCGTCGCAAGGTTCATTTTTTTGTTGATGCAGTTTCTCTATTGATGTATTTTTTATTTCATATGCTTTTGTCCGGTTAACATAGTGAAGGCTGATTAATTTGAAGAAAAAAATATAATTATATAGGTTTGGGTGGCCTCTCCAGTCTCTTCGGAGGCGTGATTTAAGCCAGAACTGTGTCGATTGACAAAGAATTCCACACTTTAACCAGGTCGAGAAAAAGTAGTGTCTATAGCCTGTTGCACCCTGGTTTTCAAGTTTTTCACTATGCCCTCTTGTGATACCTGTGGCTTTTTGGAACATCAGCTTTGGTGGACGCTGTGAACATCTGCAGTCCTGGTTGACCGAGTCTATTCTTTTGACAATTTTGAAAGTCTGGATGACGTCTGTTCTCTGTCTTCTGTAGTTCAAGGTAGGAAGCCGTAATTCTTTAGTCTGCTGTTGTATGGTAATCCCTTTGTTTCCGGCACAAGTCGTGTTGCCCGCCACTGAACTTGCTCAATGAGGTCGCTGTCTTTTATCAGATGAGGGCACCAGACACATGACGCATACTCCAGGTGTGGTCTAACCATTGCTTTGTAGAGTAGTAGAAATGTGTCCTTGTTGAGATGTCGGAATGTTCTTGCTAGACATCTAAGAATACGGTTGGCCTTTTTAACAGCGTCCTCATTATAGTCAGAGAACTTGAGTTGTTGGTCAATGGTTATTCCAAGGTCTTTTTCAGAAGTTCCTGCATCTAACATGTGAATGTTGCCACTGGCATTGTTCATGTGGTAACTGTTCTGTGGGTTCGACTGTCCGAGAAGCAGAACATGGCATTTATCTGGATGGAAATTCATTTGCATCTTCATTGACCATTCCTGAAGCTTTGTCAGGTCTTCCTGCAGATAATTTGATGAGTTGGTGTCACCTGTGAGTGTTGCGTAGAGCTTGGTGTCATCTGCAAACTTTGATGTCAGGTTGTTCATGATCCCTGGTACATCGCTGACAAACATCATGAACAATACCGGTCCCAAGACAGACCCCTGAGGAATTCCGCTTAGTACACTGCACCAGTTTGATTGTTTACCTTCTGTCTCCTGTCATCTAGCAATGCTGTTATCCAAGCTAACGCTTTGTCCTTCATTCCAAGACTTTTTACTTGATTCAGAGGACGCTGGCGTGGAACAATGTCGAATGCCTTCGCGTAGCCGAGGTAGATTACATCAACAGGTATGTTGTGCATCACGGCCTCAGTCCAAATCAAATGTTCAGCGCTTCTAGCAGATTTGTGTTTATGCTTTTTCCGGTAGTGAAACCACGGTGTTGTTCACAATCCAGGTGGTTACTCTTGATATGTTCTACGAGCTGCTCAACACTTATTTTCTGTTTATGTCTGACAATTGAAATCGAGTTGTGTCCGTTTGTGACCACAACTAAATGAATCGATCAAACAGATCCGGAGGAAATGCCGGTTAAATTGGTAGGCTAGAACTCGCCGGGTCCCGAAGGATTAGAATGTTGATTTGAATCCTGGTGACATGAAACTTGTCTCGCTGGTAAGTAAACGTACAGTGATTTGAGAATTGACTTTAACTTTTACTTTGGTGACTTATAATTGGACGCGACTATAAACATGTCCAACAGCTTTGCTGTGGATAAATACTGAAGGAACAGAAACACATTAGAATATTGGAGATTATATTAATACCGAAACTGTTAGGTGCGCTCGCGGTGACTCGCGGCGGTGCTGCGGAACTTACCGGAAGTGATGTTAGTAACAGCGTTAGTAACAGCGGTGATGACGTAACATAACTGTCGCTTAGCGCCAAATACGCCCATCTCTTATGGTCGCGGGACATATTTTCTGGATTAACCCGGACGACAGTGTTGCTTTGGGTAGAAACAGAAAACATTTAAGGGACTTGCAAACGGTGATAACAGAACCGGCGTGGTAAGTTGAATCGTTATTCGTGTATGTGTTTACCATTGCACCTTACCCACCAGTCAACCTACTCCTAAATATACATTGCTATACATTACGCAGACAACACAGTAAGCACTGTGTAGTTTGCAATCAATAGGTAGATACAAGAAACTTTTATACATTTGTTAAAAATAAAATAATTCCACTAGCCAATTCACTGGTGCTTGAAATAAACCTTGTATCACCACACATATATAAAATAAGTAAGTACGTAAGTAAGTAGTAAGACAGTGTATTACTAAGTACCATTTACAATACACAAGGAATTATTTGCATTATGGAAAGAAACTATGCACTTATTGTTTAGAAAGAATTCCACAGGCTCACGTTATATGCATGTGGTGACTACAGTGGGGTGCCTAAGGTGATTGGAGAGATGGCTGACAGTGTTTTCACCAACAAGTCGTCGTGAGAAACAAACTATGATATAATAAACCCACACCGGCCAACCATTCCGGCCTCCTCGCATCACATTCTGAAGTATCAGCTGCTTTTGACAGTGAAGTGTTGCTTTTGTTAGTGAAGTGTTGCTTTTGTTATGACTGCCTACTAACAGTAGTGACACAGTTGCTAGAACTACGTACACCACTGACAGTGGTGACACAGTTGCTAGAACTAGGTACACCACTGACAGTGGTGACACAGTTGCTAGAACTACGTACAACACTGAGAGTGGTGACACAGTTGCTAGAACTAGGTACACTACCTAACAGTGGTGACACAGTTGCTAGAACTAGGTACACTACCTGAGAGTGGTGACACAGTTGCTAGAACTACAACACCACTGAGAGTGGTGACACAGTTGCTAGAACTACATACACCACTGAGAGTGGTGACACAGTTGCTAGAACTACATACACCACTGAGAGTGGTGACACAGTTGCTAGAACTACGTACACCACTGAGAGCGGTGACACAGTTGCTAGAACTACGTACACCACTGACAGTGGTGACACAGTTGCTAGAACTAGGTACACCACTGACAGTGGTGACACAGTTACTAGAACTAGGTACACCACTGACAGTGGTGACACAGTTGCTAGAACTAGGTACACTACCTAACAGTGGTGACACAGTAGCTAGAACTACGTACACCACTGACAGTGGTGACACAGTTGCTAGAACTACGTACACCACTGAGAGCGGTGACACAGTTGCTAGAACTACGTACACCACTGACAGTGGTGACACAGTTGCTAGAACTAGGTACACCACTGACAGTGGTGACACAGTAGCTAGAACTACGTACACCACTGAGAGTGGTGACACAGTTGCTAGAACTACAACGAGAGTGGTGACACAGCTAGAACTACGTACACCACTGACAGTGGTGACACCGTTGCTAGAACTACGTACACCACTGACAGTGGTGACACCGTTGCTAGAACTACGTACACACTGAGAGTGGTGACACAGTTGCTAGAACTACGTACACCACTGAGAGTGGTGACACAGTTGCTAGAACTACATACACCACTGAGAGTGGTGAATGCTAGAACTACGTACACCATGAAGTGGTGACACGTGTAGAACTCGTCACACTGAAGTGGTGACACAGTTGCTAGAACTACGTCCACCACTGAGAGTGGTGACACAGTTGCTAGAACTACGTAACCACTGAAGTGGTGACACAGTTCTAGAACTATACACCACTGAAGTGGTGACACAGTTGCTAGAACTACGTCCACCACTGAGAGTGGTGACACAGTTGCTAGAACTACACACCACTGAGAGTGGTGACACAGTTGCTAGAACTACGTACACCACTGAGAGTGGTGACACAGTTGCTAGAACTACGTACACCACTGAGAGTGGTGACACAGTTGCTAGAACTACGTACACCACTGAGAGTGGTGACACAGTTGCTAGAACTACGTACACCACTGAGAGTGGTGACACAGTGGCTAGAACTACGTACACCACTGAGAGTGGTGACACAGTGCTAGAACTACTACACCACTGAGAGTGGTGACACAGTTGCTAGAACTACATACACCACTGAGAGTGGTGACACAGTTGCTAGAACTACATACACCACTGAGAGTGGTGACACAGTTGCTAGAACTACTACACCACTGAGAGTGGTGACACAGTTGCTAGAACTACTACACCACTGAGAGTGGTGACACAGTTGCTAGAACTAGTACACCACTGAGAGTGGTGACACAGTTGCTAGAACTACGTACACCACTGAGAGTGGTGACACAGTTGCTAGAACTACAACACCACTGAGAGTGGTGACACAGTTGCTAGAACTACATACACCACTGAGAGTGGTGACACAGTTGCTAGAACTACATACACCACTGAGAGTGGTGACACAGTTGCTAGAACTACTACACCACTGAGAGTGGTGACACAGTTGCTAGAACTACGTACACCACTGAAGTGGTGACACAGTTGCTAGAACTAGTACACCACTGAAGTGGTGACACAGTTCTAGAACTAGTACACCACTGAAGTGGTGACACAGTTGCTAGAACTAGTACACCACTAACAGTGGTGACACAGTGCTAGAACTACGTACACCACTGAAGTGGTGACACAGTTGCTAGAACTACGTACACCACTGAGAGGGTGACACAGTTGCTAGAACTACGTACACCACTGAAGTGGTGACACAGTTGCTAGAACTAGTACACCACTGAAGTGGTGACACAGTTGCTAGAACTACTACACCACTGAGAGTGGTGACACAGTTGCTAGAACTACTACACCACTGAGAGTGGTGACACAGTTGCTAGAACTACTACACCACTGAAGTGGTGACACAGTTGCTAGAACTACTACACCACTGAGAGTGGTGACACAGTTGCTAGAACTACGTACACCACTGAGAGTGGTGACACAGTTGCTAGAACTACGTCACCACTGAGAGTGGTGACACAGTTGCTAGAACTACATACACCACTGAGAGTGGTGACACAGTTGCTAGAACTACATACACCACTGAGAGGGTGACACAGTTGCTAGAACTACGTCACCACTGAGAGTGGTGACACGTTGCTAGAACTACATACACCACTGAGAGTGGTGACACAGTTGCTAGAACTACGTCCACCACTGAGAGTGGTGACACAGTTGCTAGAACTACGTACACCACTGAGAGTGGTGACACAGTTGCTAGAACTACGTACACCACTGAGAGTGGTGACACAGTTGCTAGAACTACGTCCACCACTGAGAGTGGTGACACAGTTGCTAGAACTACGTCCACCACTGAGAGTGGTGACACAGTTGCTAGAACTACATACACCACTGAGAGTGGTGACACAGTTGCTAGAACTACGTCCACCACTGAGAGTGGTGACACAGTTGCTAGAACTACGTCCACCACTGAGAGTGGTGACACAGTTGCTAGAACTACGTACACCACTGAGAGTGGTGACACAGTTGCTAGAACTACGTACACCACTGAGAGTGGTGACACAGTTGCTAGAACTACATACACCACTGAGAGTGGTGACACAGTTGCTAGAACTACTCACCACTGAGAGTGGTGACACAGTTGCTAGAACTACATACACCACTGAGAGTGGTGACACAGTTGCTAGAACTACGTACACCACTGAGAGTGGTGACACAGTTGCTAGAACTACGTACACCACTGAGAGTGGTGACACAGTTGCTAGAACTACATACACCACTGAGAGTGGTGACACAGTTGCTAGAACTACATACACCACTGAGAGTGGTGACACAGTTGCTAGAACTACATACACCACTGAGAGTGGTGACACAGTTGCTAGAACTATACACCACTGAGAGTGGTGACACAGTTGCTAGAACTACATACACCACTGAGAGTGGTGACACAGTTGCTAGAACTACATACACCACTGAGAGTGGTGACACAGTTGCTAGAACTACTACACCACTGAAGTGGTGACACAGTTGCTAGAACTACGTACACCACTGAGAGTGGTGACACAGTTGCTAGAACTACGTACACCACTGAGAGTGGTGACACAGTTGCTAGAACTACGTACACCACTGACAGTGGTGACACAGTTGCTAGAACTACGTACACCACTGAGAGTGGTGACACAGTTGCTAGAACTACGTACACCACTGAGAGTGGTGACACAGTTGCTAGAACTACGTACACCACTGAGAGTGGTGACACAGTTGCTAGAACTACATACACCACTGAGAGTGGTGACACAGTTGCTAGAACTACATACACCACTGAGAGTGGTGACACAGTTGCTAGAACTACATACACCACTGAGAGTGGTGACACAGTTGCTAGA
>JAODUO010000493.1:25000-67500 GCA_025642075.2 Ridgeia piscesae
TGAATGGTATTTGAATGGTCCTAGGGCGTATTATGGCCAAGGTTATTTGAATGATATCTGAATGGTTTTTGATTGATATTTTGAATGATAGTTTGGATTCTTTGTACCGTTCAATGGTATTGAATGGTATATTAAATTACCGTTGAGAGTAACACTAGGTCCTGCTGTAATATCATTGATACTGAATGGTATTCAATAGTAATCAGTGGTATACCAATCGCTCTTTTTGTAAGGGTAAGCACTGGGTCGCTATTTCAAATGTATAAACAAGTTAACATTCACTGTTGTAACGAAATACATCCAGAGAAGGCTCCAAACAAACACGCAAAGAATTCCGAGAATACGATGCTGGCATCGGTAGTTTCAACACGAACGAATTATAATCAGGAATGAGGTGTAGTTGACTGAAGTACCTGATTATAGACAGCTGTGTTGTCAACAACTGTGACTTCATTAGACGTTTCAACACGAACGAATCACAATCAGGAATGAGTTGTACCAGGTGTGAAGTACCTGATTATAGACGGCTGTGTTGTCAACAACAGTGACGTCATTAGTCGTCTGGACTGGACTGGACAACAGCTTTACCTGCCGTTAAGTCAAGCGCCGAGTCTAGGACTGTGGACAGTGTAGTAAGTGCGAGTGAGTGAGTGGGTGGGTGGGTGAGTGAGTGAGTGAGTGAGTGAGTGAGTGGGTGAGTGAGTGGAGTGAAGTGAATGAGTGAGTGAGTGGGTGGGTGGGTGAGTGAGTGAGTGAGTGAGTGGTGAGTGAGTGAGTGAGTGAGTGAGTGAGTGAGTGAGTGAGTGAGTGGGGGGTGGGTGGGTGGTGGGTGAGTGAGTGGGAGTGATGAGTGAGTGAGTGGGTGGGTGGGTGGGTGTGTGAGTGGGTGGGTGAGTGAGTGAGTGAGTGTGTGAGTGAGTGAGTGAGTGTGAGTGATGGTGGGTGAGAGTGAGTGAGTGTGTGAGTGAGTGAGTGGGAGTGAGTGAGTGAGTGAGTGAGTGAGTGAGTGAGTGAGTGAGTGAGTGAGTGAGTGAGTGAGTGAGTGAGTGAGTGAGTGAGTGGTGAGTGAGTGAGTGAGTGAGTGAGTGAGTGAGTGAGTGAGTGAGTGAGTGAGTGAGTGAGTGAGTGAGTGAGTGAGTGAGTGAGTGAGTGAGTGAGTGAGTGAGTGAGTGAGTGAGTGAGTGAGTGCGCCAGAGCGTGGATGAGTGAGTGGATGAAAAAACCGGCACCAGTCAGTCTAACTTGATGATAAAACGACTGCTCAGATTCATCGCAGATTGAACTTTGTGGGAACTTGACGTCTTGTTCGGCGGATGCGATAAGACGGCGCATACAACTGTGTAAAGCACCTATGATTTTGGATGCAAAACCTAAAGCTTTTGTTTTTGTTTTGTATAGTCAGTGTGGAATTTCTGTGTCATAATATGAATATACAGTTCCTAGACCCTAATTGGGCCCAGATCTTTAAAGCACACCCCGTGAGTGCGTCAGAGCGTGGAAACATTGTCCTCATATGCCAATATCACGTGGTGCGTGTGCCTATCGTGGTCCTCCTTTGTATACATCTGGTGCAGCGCCACGATCAGCTTCTTGTTTGTATGCCTCTCTACGTCACATTGCCTTTGGGCCACATGACCCATCAGGTTGCAGTGCGCCTTCTTCAGGTGGGTCTGTGTCTGACCACGTGTTTGTCATGCGTGAACGACTTCGTTCCACTTGGTCATTACTTGACTTGATATGCTTAGACAATTATCACTGCTTTCTCGGCGGCAGCCACAATTCTGTGTGTGAGAATTGCGAATGCAGCATCTGAAGTCAACAATGAGACACTGCTCCTGGAAAAGCGAGGCTTAAGCCGCATCTGTTTTCTAGACCAGTTTGTACATCGCCATTGAGCCGCGATTGTTGAAGTTTCACGATTTGATTTCCTTTGTTTCTCAACTGTTATTCGTCATTTTGTCAGAGAGCTACCGACTGTCCATTGTTCTTCTGCCGTTCATATTAGCGCTTCCGGTCAGTGACTGTCTTAGTTTGGCCGTGCTTGTTATAATTGTCGTAACCTAGGAATGAGCGGATAATTATTGACGTGGAATGGTCAAGTGCCTGCATGGCTTATCGTTCATTACAGACCCTTGGGCGTTCCAAATACCATGCTGTTCTGTTCCTCGGTGATAAACTGAAGTGCCTGTTGTCGATGACTATTGCAAGTCGACGTTATCGATCAAGAGCCGAAACTCATGCCAAAATGTCACCATCAGTTATATCTCGTCAAATCGTCATTTGTGGTAGGATTGGGAGATGATTATCGTGTCATTGCCAGCGCTCGATCTTCCCTGCCAATAGCACAGAGCAGGATGTTTTCAGTCGGTTTAACACTATCATGAAATTAGCTGGTAGCTGAAGGCTAAACATTTACTTTCAATTATTTGTTGACTGAAAACAAGTCTGACAAGAGCTTCACGTGGGTGGTTGTTTTAGCTCTTGTTTGCTCAACGACCTTCACAGCTGTAATTATTCCCCGTCCCTTTACTCTGTGACGTCGCGAGTGTTTAGAATCATATCACTCCATCGCCGTGTAAAAACGTGTAATCGTCTTTTAATGAGAGTCTTCAACATACATGTGGCTTCACTTGCCAGTATCAGTATTCTTCTTCTTCTTCTTTGCTGTCCATCGTGTCGGATGATGACATCAGTGTAGGGGTTCGTCCGTTACGTGCTTTGCTCGTTGGTGAGAGAATAGTCCAATTTGAGATTTAAACCCTCTCCCGCAGTTGACACAGAAGATGACAGGGGCAGAAGCATCAGGAAGGCCATGGCGGAGATTGTGATCGTGTTGGCATTTGTGTGATATATTTTCTTCAATGTGGCTTTTTCCTTTGTGAACGGCCTGCCTCCACTGTTGTCGATCTTGGGCAAGGTCTCCCAGTGGCATCAGTGTTAGAATACAATACTATAATGAAACTAACAGTCACAATCTACCGGATATATGTAAAATATATGAATTACACAAAACCATGACATACACATATGACATAAGGTATATGACAGATAGATAATAACAGTGACTAGCATTACAACAATGAATAGGTAATAATAATCACGGATAGTTATCAGTAACACAAAGGTAGAATAACGTATAGCATACCTGTAAAAAGGTGTAATCGTCTTTTAATGAGAGTCTTCAACATACATGTGGCTTCACCAGCCAGTATCAGGACTCTGCCCTGTCGACTTTTACCATGTGCCGGCTGATGTATCAACTATACATTTGTAACTAAATAGCTGCCGCAAAGTGGCAGCTCTAAGTCTGCAATAGTCCTAACTATGTATCTGTTACATAGCGAATGTGTTGTTTGCCAAATAAGTAGTCACATGCGATAGCTAAATTAGGTTGCAATGCCATTGTGTGCTGTTACAGGAATAACAAACAGTTATAATTGCTCCTGACATTTATGATCCGTGTTTCACCTCAACGATGTTGCACATCTTTCATTGCTACCCTGTTAATGTGCGGCCGTTTTGCACAGTGTAGTAGGCCCTAATATACGTTTTTGTAAAAACAACCTTATGTTAAGACAACGTTATATTGTTCTTAAGTTGGGCCATTTGCTATCGGAATTACTTGTGTGTTGCTAATTATCATATTGGCATCTCACTGAAGAAGCAAGCCGGTGTTGGTTATCGACTACACGACAGCATCGCAAGGGCCGAAGTGTCGGCTGGTTTTGCAAGTAAATCAACGCGAGCACTCACAGAAAGATGTCAGGTGGATGGCAGTAACCAGAAGTAACGTCACTGTGTGCGACAATAGCAACACGTCATTTGATTTAAGTTGAATTCAACGAGTCGCTGTCTGTCGTGTTTTTGGCATTGTTGCGCTTGTTTCGCGATAATCGAAAATAGATTACGAGACCTAATCCGATCGACTAGTTGTCTACGTGTTTGTGCGGAACTCTGACGTATTGGGCCCTATTGGTGCTATTTTTGAGTCTATGTAGTCACTGACCGCGCCTGACCGGATATTGACAACGCAATTTTGCAGATACTACAAGTTCATCATTGCGCTGCACGAATAACCGCTTCGGTCCCGCGTGATTCGGCAACGTGATTGAGACGTTATGCTGAACACTAATGCAGTGGTTAGCGGCGTGAAGTCTGTTCCGCTGTGTGCCAGCGATGTGTCACGGCAAAATCTGATAATTTATCTGCCGATTGCACTGTATCATAATGAACGATAATGAAATTGAATCTTCTATATTCGTGAAGCCTTTCTTCTTATTAGATTTATGTGTACATATTTATGTGATTTCGAATTATGCGTACGTTTTCAATACGATTATATTTGTCAATATACAACATAATTGTATCGTAACATTGTCGTATAGTGTGTAAATTGGATATATTTTAACATAATAACACATGCCTCAAAGTGTTCCAATGAACCTTAATGTATTTAGTATAATTTGATCGCAGTTCCGGATTTTTTGCGTTTGGTAAATTTTCAGAACATCTGTCGATAGGTTACCAACACTGGAAACGTAAAAGAACAAATGTTGATATTAATGCCGGAGTTCTTCAAGGCGACCCTCCCGTCCCGTACTTATTCAGCATTTTCTTGAACCATGCAGTAAGAACTGCACGTAATGGCGGGAAACATGTCTCTCCAGGCCTCGAAGCACCAGCCATCCAACCCGTCTCCTCTCTGGTCTGGATTAAGCTGACGTCAGTGTAGTACTCGTGGGCACACTACGCGAAACATAACTACTACACCGTAATGTCGAACATGCATCCAAAGCTATAATGTTTCAATCCAGGCAATACCAAGTATATGCACATCCATCATGGTGCAAATCATCTGCCTTACATCTGAGATGGGATCCAATTCATTCAAGTAGAGAAAGTAGACGACTATACATGTGACGGCTCCTATACAAACTCTCAACGCGACATTCATTGTACGGAAGTCTGGGTTTGGACACAATTGATGCGCTAGATAATGCATGGTTCATTAGTTTGTAGAAACACCAAATATAACGTTAAGTTTGGCGTTGGGCGCCTAAGTAAAGACGCTAATGGTGTAAACACTGCTAAACATAGCGCTTTACATTAGACAGAAGCATCTCATTTGACAAGACTGCCAGTCTACATTTGTTATAATTGTACATGTTCAATTAGTTTACATGTACGTAAAGTGTACATCACGAGTCGCATCGCCGATCCGTACAGTCGTTACTGTCCTGGTCGGTCGTGTGACACTTGAGTCAGACGGCAGGACGGTGCAATCGATAACGTGACTTGTCACGCCATTACAGAACCCGAGATTTGCCTGTCACGCCGAGCGCAAAACTAACTATAAAAACGCCCATGATACGGCAGAACGACCGCAGAACGTATTTGGAGATTAATGTTTTACAGGCCATAATTACATCGCTTCTGAAGATGATTGGTGTTCTCTGTAAACGGCGAATATAGATTGATCGTTTATCTTTCTTTTTGCCAAATGCTCGGTGCGTCACCGGTGTTCGGGGACAGAAGAATACAACTGTCGGGGGCAACGGCAGAGGGCTGACGGCACAGACAGGCACAGACAGGTACAGACCGGCGTAGACCGGCATGGACCGGCACATTCGGGCATATGCAGGCATAGGCAGGCACATAGAGGCACAGACAGGCACTGACAGGCACTGACAGGCACAGCAGGCACAGACAGGCACATACAGGCACATACAGGCACTACAGGCAAATACAGGCACATACAGGCACATACCGGCACATGACAGGCACATACAGGCACATACAGGCACATACAGGCACATACAGGCACAGACAGGCACTGATAGGCACAGACAGGCACAGGCAGGCATATACAGGCACATACAGGCACATACAGGCACATACAGGCACATACAGGCACATACAGGCACATACAGGCACAATGCACAGGCACATACAGGCACATACAGGCACATACAGACACATACAAGGCACATACAGGCACTACAGGCACTACAGGCACTGACAGGCACTGACAGGCACTGACAGGTACTGACAGACGCAGTCAGGCACAGACAGGTACAGACAAGAACAAACAGGCTCGGATAGGCCCGGATAGGCACGGGGCAGGACAAAACATACCGATAAAGACAGGCAGATAGGCATAGACCGGTACAGACAGGCACAGACTGACACAGACAGGCACAAACAGGCACATACAGCTACATACAGGCACGGACAAGCACAGACAGGCACGGTGAGACACAGACAAGCACAGACCGACACAGGCAGGCACGGACAGGGACGGACGGGGAAAGAAACGGACAGGGACGGAACAGGGACGGACAGGGACGGACAGGGACGGAAAGGGACGGACAGGGACGGACAGGGACGGACAGGGGACGGACAGGGATGGAAAGGGACGGACAGGGACGGACAGGCACGGACAGCCACGGACAGGGACGGACAGGCACGGACAGGGACGGACAGGGACGGACAGGGACGGACAGGGACGGACAGGGACGGACAGGCAGGACAGGCACGGACATGGACAGGACAGGGACGGAAAGGGACGGACAAGGACGGACAGGGACGGACAGGGACGGAAAGGGACGGACAGGGACGGACAGGCACGGACAGGCACGGACAGGCACGGACAGGACGGACAGGGACGGACAGGGACGGAAAGGGACGGAAAGGGACGGACAGGGACGGACAGGGACGGACAGGGGCGGACAGGGAAGGACAGGGACGGACAGGGAAGGACAAGCACAGACAGGCTGTCAGAAGACGGAAGTGGACCTGGGGGGGCACGTCAGCAGGATACGAGATAACCGATGGACACTGCGTATCACCACCTGGAAACCCTACGAAAGGAAAATACCTAGAGGAAGGCCGGCGAGACGGTGGAGAGACGAACTAGACGACTACTGGAAAAGGATGCTATCTGGCAGAGGATAGCGCAAGATAGGCAGAGTGGAAGCACATGCTGAGGCCTTCGCCCAACCACGGGAACACTATGGCTGCACAGATGATGTGGATGATATATATATATATATATATATATATATATATATATATATATATATATATATATATATATATATATTTTTATTTTATTTTTATTTTTATTTTTATGAAAAGCATTGATTTAACTTCGAATTCGAAGTAAAACATTGGAACTTGGAAGTAAATTGTTTAGCTGCACTGGGTGGACGTGGACTTGCGGCATTGCCAAACGTATTTGACGCAATATCCGGTTTTCGTAATAGACAGCAGCCATGACACACCGAGTTGACTTATTTCAGTGGTTGATTGCATCAGTACAATATTTGTTTTGTTTCATAATTATTACACAATGGAAAATATGCACGAACACGCGGCTTCTGCTTGTGACTTGTAAAAGCCAGAACAAGTCGGATGTGGTAAGTGGGCAATGATTTTAGACCACTGCTTTCTGTGGATGTGGTGCTACATAATTATGTCTACGTCACGGGCAACAGGATGAATGCGGATGTTTGCCAAAGTGAATGTAAACTATTTCGTTTAGCCGCCATTATGCGAACAAGACTAATTGTGCCCACTTATCTTTCACTGCACATATCCTTTGAACACGGCGCCTAAATACGCGATAACTACTGTGCTTGCCCAATTACATCCTTTCCCACATATATGTTTACGACCTATACTTGATACCTACTCAGGATAATCATAGGCGTAAACCGAAGAGTAAATTGACTAACACCTGAAGGCGTAGCACGATCTGACAATTGATGTGATGCAACATGCGAAATGTCCGCGCTCTGACTAAAATAGCATCAGCAATATGTGACTGCTGCCGGGATGACACGAATTACCGGTTTGTTGTGTCAGTGGTAATAAAAAGTACGCATCTTATAAAGGCCAACATAATGACGTCAGTAACATATCACTAACGTCATTAACAAATGTGATGTGGTTCTACCACTCATCTGTCCGTCCGTCCGTCCGTCCGTCCGTCCGTCCGTCCGTCCGTCCGTCCGTCCGTCCGTCCGTCCGTCCGTCCGTCCGTCCGTCCGTCCGTCCGTCCGTCCGTCCGTCCGTCCGTCCGTCCGTCCGTCCGTCCGTCCGTCCGTCCGTCCGTCCGTCCGTCCGTCCGTCCGTCCGTCCGTCCGTCCGTCCGTCCGTCCGTCCGTCCGTCCGTCCGTCCGTCCGTCCGTCCGTCCGTCCGTCCGTCCGTCCGTCCGTCCCGTCCGTCCGTCCGTCCGTCCGTCCGTCCGTCCGTCGTCCGTCCGTCCGTCCGTCCGTCCGTCCCGTCCGTCCGTCCGTCCGTCCGTCCGTCCGTCCGTCCGTCCGTCCGTCCGTCCGTCCGTCCTCCGTCCGTCCGTCCGTCCGTCCGTCCGTCCGTCCGTCCGTCCGTCCGTCCGTCCGTCCGTCCGTCCGTCCGTCCGTCCGTCCGTCCGTCCGTCCGTCCGTCCGTCCGTCCGTCCGTCCGTCCGTCCGTCCGTCCGTCCGTCCGTCCGTCCGTCCGTCCGTCCGTCCCGTCCGTCCGTCCGTCCGTCCTCGTCCGTCTCCGTCCGTCCGTCCGTCCGTCCGTCCGTCCGTCCGTCCGTCCGTCCGTCCGTCCGTCCGTCCGTCCGCCTCCGCTCCCCCCGCCCGTCCGCCCGCCTCGCCCCGCCCCGCCCGCCCGCCCGCCCGCCCCGCCCGCCCGCCCGCCCGCCCGCCCGCCCGCCCGCCCGCCCGCCCGCCCGCCCGCCGCCGCCCGCCCGCCCGCCCGCCCGCCCGCCCGCCCGCCCGCCCGCCCGCCCGCCGCCCGCCCGCCCGCCCGCCCGCCCGCCCGCCTGCCCGCCCGCCGCCCGCCCGCCCGCCCCGCCCGCCCGCCCGCCCGCCCGCCCGCCCGCCCGCCCGCCCGCCCGCCCGCCCGCCCGCCGCCCGCCCGCCCGCCCGCCCGCCCGCCCGCCCGCCCGCCCGCCCGCCCGCCCCGCCCGCCCCGCCCCCTGCGCATATATCGAAAAATCAGTCCGTTTCGCAGCGATCACACAAAGGGTCTGTTACCTTAATATGTAACCGGTTTTTAACGCACAACAAACGGGTCATTCGATAGATATACTGTCGACCCTTAGCCACACAAAAAAAAGCGGGGGCATTTTAAAAAATAACCCTACGGTTTCAGTTGTTTTTTTTCTCTTTGTTTACAGTGGAACTTTAAAACCTTTGGGTGTCATCAAAAAACGGCATTTTTTAGAGTCAGCCAAATCATTTTCCCGTTATCTTTCCCCAAAAAGCAATAAACCTTTAGAAGAATGTCAATAGGGGGAGCAGGATTATACCCGAGAACTAATTAGGGGATAATTAAGCATTCCCCGTTAAGAAAAACCCGAAATAGTATGGATTGGGACCAAAGGGAAGCGAATCCCATCCAGCGTTTTTCCTCGCTTTTGCCTTGCCCAGTATCCAAAAGTTCGGAGGCTAAACCCGTCCACTTTTTGGCCCCTCCTTTCTATACAAAAGTTTTTAAAGTCCGGGGTAGCCCTTTCATCCCTAAGTTGGGGGTAGTGTACACCTCGCACTATTTCTTGTTGTGATCTTTTTCACTTCGACAATTCCACTTATATTCAGGTATATTTGGTCTCTGAAGGGCATTGTTGCTTTTATTTCTCTCGGGGGAACTTTTCCCGTAGCCCCAAAAAACTCATGCAAACCCCTTTAAATGTGTGTTTTTCCCCAAAATATTTCCCCGGGGAATGTCTAAGTTTTTGAGTACCCGGGTATGTAACAGGACCATTCCCTATTTGTACGTTCCATTTGGGGTTTTTGGGGGAAGCCAGGTACAAAACATTGGACAATATATCGAAAAATCAGTTCGATTTGCAGGATATCACACTTAGGGCAAATCTAGTTACTTTTAATATTGGGGAACCCCCTTTGGCTAAAGAAACAAATATGGCTCCACTGGAAAGGTATCCCCACTGATACACTCGGGGGAACAAACAAAAACAGAGACAAAGGGAAAATCCGCGACTGTTGTTATATTAAAATAAACATTTTTATGGCGAAAAGCCGGGTTAGGTTGTTTAAAAGCTGTCTTCCATAGGAAAGTTTGGGAACATTTAAATGTCCTTTGGTTTTTACAATCAATTTTTTAACAATACACCAAATTTTTATTAAAAAAGTCGCCAAACACTTTTCCTAGTTATCTGCAAGTGAAAAACAAATAACCTTTTTATAAAGAAAGTATAATGTATCTTATCCAGGTTTTCCAGAGGAAATGAAGGAGGTGATATGTTGATTCATTATGTTTTAATTTTGAAAAACCAAACCGAGTAATAAAAGTAATTTTTATAAAGGATCCAAAGGGAAGCCAGGTTTTTATTTTTTGATTTCCACGAAACGGGAGTGGCCCATATTGTCGCAATTTGTTTTGGCCAATACATAACCCTCCTCTAAAATTTTTTGCAACCATTTCCTTTTTCTATACCAGAAAAAACCTTTTTCAAATTGCAAAATTTTGTAAAAGGTTAGCCATTGCCTCCCGTAGTCATTTGTGGGCGCGCGTACTCTGATAGTATTCCCCTGCTGAAGCAAAGCTTTTGTTAGCCGCTCCTTGCTTGCACAAACCAGTTTCTATCAGGATGTCTTCAGCACCACTGCTCCGCATAATTGTTCCAACTGAGCCCATAATGTCTCCAGCGACACGAAACTGCCCAAGCATGACAATGAGGTACCGGTAATTGTCATCATCGGGGGAAGCTTATTCCCGTAGCCCATACGAAATCTCATGCAAAGCCTGTTCCGCTATAACTACTGTGTGTTTCATCCCAAACATATTTGCCAGCTGTGCTGCACATTCTAAGCCTTTGTGTGCTACGCTAGGATATGTAGGAGCAGAAAGAACCATTGGGCCGTATCTAGTGCACGTGGCTGCCACTGTTGGCGTTAGCGTTGTGAAGAAGGCACTTCAACCTTGACAGTGGTTGCTTTCGAGCTCTACTGACTTTGTTGGTCGCGAACTGCCATGGGCTTCATCTGAAGGCATCGATCACACTGAGGTTGCCTTTGGCATAAAGAAACACAATATGGCTCCACTGGAGAAGGTATGACCCTGCATAGCACTCGACAACAAATGTTCAATACACTATGATGACAACAGTGCGATAACCTTCATCCTTGCCGTCACTAAGTTGTTATATTAGACAATCAAAATATTTTATGCAGACGACAAATTGCCGGGTTTACGCTGTTACGATGTATAAAGTGCTGTCAGTTACCATATAAATTGATAATCATAAGTGTCCTTTGTTTTTTGGTAGCATCGTATTTGTTGCCGGCAACACGGCATACACCAAAATGTGTCACATAGTTAAAAAGTATTGATACGCCATAACACATATCATTCAAGCTTCACTTCGTGTATCGGAAAACTAGAATACAACATATCACCTTTATATATTAAACGCAAAGTATATATATATATATATACAAGTTACTCCAGACGTGTTGTCAAAATCAGACGTCAAAGCAAAATGAAGGAGTGACGTATATGTTGATTCAAGAACATATGTTTTATAATTATGTAATATACGTCAACCGAGTAATGAATGGAGATAACTTTGATAATTTATCCATATATTTTGAATCTGAAGTAAAGTGACCACGGTACATTTTATATGATGTCGACGACGAAACGGAAGTGGCTTTTTCTACATATTGTTCAATCGTTTGTTTCTGGTTTCCTTTAACAAATATACATTTCAATAAAATATTTGTTGTCTTTATTTTTATCTTCATTCCGGATATTTTGGCACAGAAACTAGCTTCGTAGCCCCAAATAAACTATGAACATTTCATAATTAGCAATTGTGACTAAACGGCCATTCAGACATCTCCATGCCTGAATGTATATGTAAATTTCAAGTGCCTGACGAGAGTGACACAGATGACTGATGACAATGTTTACTATATGATAAAGTAACACCATGATGTGTTTTGATTTCCAATAATGCATTTTACATTGTCTTAACAATTATGTCATAATTAATCACTAGTAGGTCATAAATCAGTACTCTGTCCTTAATAGTGTTTATTACGTACCCTAAGGAATGTGAAAATTATACAATTAATGAAATCCAGTCCGATTTGCGTCTCGTCACGTCAGGGTTGTGCACGTTTTTTGTTTGTTTCGTGAATGTATAAAATTTAGCACGATTTTTGGACTGTTTAGTGGTTAAATGAAGGGACATCATTTTGATATTTTTCATAAATATTATTGATTATATATTAAGGTAAATATTACTCCTTTTATGTGATGTCAATTCCGAAACCTAAATTGCCATTAGTATTAGTTCTCGTCGTTCTTGATATATTAATACTGCATTTAGGTTTGTTGCACTATAGCTATTGTGAAAATATGGAAAAAGAAATAAAAGCAACTTAAGAGATCACACAGGCTTGAATGTAAGTGCAATTTTGGGAGTGAGGTAAAAAAAATCGAGGTGTTCACTTCGACCCCCATGACTATACTATTAAGGAACTGCATGCCTTTTGTGACTCTCACCATTGTTACAATTATGCGCAGACATTGTGACGTGCTTCTATGTGGATAATACATTGCCGTTCGAGTGGTTGTTACACTTAAGTAACTTACATATGGTATTTCCGTGGCTTACCTCTATAAAATATGCATCTTGTAAATAAGGTATATATATATAAAATTATATATATATATATATATATATATATATATATATATATATATATATATATATATATATATATATATATATATATAAAGGTGAAAAAAGCCATAAACGTCGCATTCTAGAAAAACAGAATGGCGCACTGACATCATTGGGAAAATAACTAAAGGTGTATGCCAATGAAGCCGAACAATTTCATCAAATCATACAAATAGCTTTATCATAAAACGGATACGACAATATGATAATAACCGGTGTATGTAGTAAGCAACAGTTCATTGGCCCACCACTGGGCGGGTGGGGCGTGCGCTCGAGTACTTTCTGTTGACGAACTATCGGATGTCGACGCGCTAAGCCAGGCAAGTCGGCGCATCCGCAACATTAGTGCCAGATCAATCACGGAGAAAGAACTCGGCCGTCTCTCGCCTGTAGACGTTGCAACCGTTGCACAGCCACGTGGCGTAGGCAAACAGTCAATGCGGGATGCGCCGATAAATCATCGGTTGTTAAAAGTCTTCACACGCGATCGTCTTCTCGTTTCTTCCACGTGGTAATGTGGCCATTATCCAATCTTTATTTCGTTTCTTCCACATGGTAATGTGACCATTATCCAATCTTCTTCATGTTTCTTCCACATTGTAATGTGGCCATTATCCAATCTTTATTTCGTTTCTTCCACATGGTAATGTGACCATTATCCAATCTTCTTCATGTTTCTGCCACATAGTAATGTAACCATTATCCAATCTTTATTTCGTTTCTTCCACATGGTAATGTGACCATTATCCAATCTTTATTTCGTTTCTGCCACATAGTAATGTAACCATTATCCAATCTTTATTTCGTTTCTTCCACATGGTAATGTGACCATTATCCAATCTTTATTTCGTTTCTTCCACATGGTAATGTAACCATTATCCAATCTTTATTTCGTTTCTTCCACATGGTAATGTAACCATTATCCAATCTTTATTTCGTTTCTTCCACATGGTAATGTGTCCATTATCCAATCTTTATTTCGTTTCTTCCACATGGTAATGTGACCATTATCCAATCTTTATTTCGTTTCTTCCACATGGTAATGTAACCATTATCCAATCTTTATTTCGTTTCTTCCACATGGTAATGTGACCATTATCCAATCTTTATTTCATTTCTTCCACATGGTAATGTAACCATTATCCAATCTTTATTTCGTTTCTTCCACATGGTAATGTGACCATTATCCAATCTTTATTTCGTTTCTTCCACATGGTAATGTGACCATTATCCAATCTTTATTTCGTTTCTTCCACATGGTAATGTGACCATTATCCAATCTTTATTTCGTTTCTTCCACATGGTAATGTAACCATTATCCAATCTTTATTTCGTTTCTTCCACATGGTAATGTGACCATTATCCAATCTTTATTTCGTTTCTTCCACATGGTAATGTAACCATTATCCAATCTTTATTTCGTTTCTTCCACATGGTAATGTGACCATTATCCAATCTTTATTTCGTTTCTTCCACATGGTAATGTGACCATTATCCAATCTTTATTTCGTTTCTTCCACATGGTAATGTGACCATTATCCAATCTTTATTTCGTTTCTTCCACATGGTAATGTGACCATTATCCAATCTTTATTTCGTTTCTTCCACATGGTAATGTGACCATTATCCAATCTTTATTTCGTTTCTTCCACATGGTAATGTGACCATTATCCAATCTTTATTTCGTTTCTTCCACATGGTAATGTGACCATTATCCAATCTTTATTTCGTTTCTTCCACATGGTAATGTAAACCCTTATCCAATCTTTATTTCGTTTCTTCCACATGGTAATGTAAACCCTTATCCAATCTTTATTTCGTTTCTTCCACATGGTAATGTGACCATTATCCAATCTTTATTTCGTTTCTTCCACATGGTAATGTAAACCCTTATCCAATCTTTATTTCGTTTCTTCCACATGGTAATGTAACCATTATCCAATCTTTATTTCGTTTCTTCCACATGGTAATGTGACCATTATCCAATCTTTATTTCGTTTCTTCCACATGGTAATGTGACCATTATCCAATCTTTATTTCGTTTCTTCCACATGGTAATGTACCATTATCCAATCTTTATTTCGTTTCTTCCACATGGTAATGTGGCCATTATCCAATCTTTATTTCGTTTCTTCCACATGGTAATGTGACCATTATCCAATCTTTATTTCGTTTCTTCCACATGGTAATGTAACCATTATCCAATCTTTATTTCGTTTCTTCCACATGGTAATGTGACCATTATCCAATCTTTATTTCGTTTCTTCCACATGGTAATGTGACCATTATCCAATCTTTATTTCGTTTCTTCCACATGGTAATGTAACCATTATCCAATCTTTATTTCGTTTCTTCCACATGGTAATGTGACCATTATCCAATCTTTATTTCGTTTCTTCCACATGGTAATGTGACCATTATCCAATCTTTATTTCGTTTCTTCCACATGGTAATGTACCATTATCCAATCTTTATTTCGTTTCTTCCACATGGTAATGTAACCATTATCCAATCTTTATTTCGTTTCTTCCACATGGTAATGTGACCATTATCCAATCTTTATTTCGTTTCTTCCACATGGTAATGTGACCATTATCCAATCTTTATTTCGTTTCTTCCACATGGTAATGTGGCCATTATCCAATCTTCTTCATGTTTCTTCCACATGGTAATGTAACCATTATCCAATCTTTATTTCGTTTCTTCCACATTGTAATGTGGCCATTATCCAATCTTCTTCATGTTTCTTCCACATGGTAATGTAACCATTATCCAATCTTTATTTCGTTTCTTCCACATTGTAATGTGGCCATTATCCAATCTTCTTCATGTTTCTTCCACATGGTAATGTGGCCATTATCCAATTTTAGTTCGTTTCTTCCACATGATAATGTGATCATTATCCAATCTTTTTTCGTTTCTTCCACATGGTAATGTGACTATTATCCAATCATTTTTCGTTTCTTCCAAGTGATAATATAGCCATTATCCAAACTTCTTCATGTTTCTTCCACATGGTAATATGGCCTTTATCCAATCTTTATTTCGTTTCTTCCACATGGTAATGTGGCCATTATCCAATCTTCTTCATGTTTCTTCCACATGGTAATGTAACCATTATCCAATCTTTATTTCGTTTCTTCCACATTGTAATGTGGCCATTATCCAATCTTCTTCATGTTTCTTCCACATGGTAATGTGGCCATTATCCAATTTTAGTTCGTTTCTTCCACATGATAATGTGGTCATTATCCAATCTTTTTTCGTTTCTTCCACATGGTAATGTGGCTATTATCCAATCATATTTCGTTTTTTCCTCATGGTAATGTGGCCATTATCCAATCTTCTTCACGTTTCTTCCACATGGTAATGTGGCCATTATCCAATTTTAGTTCGTTTCTTCCACATGATAATGTGGTCATTATCCAATCATTTTTCGTTTCTTCCACGTGGTAATGTAGCCATTATCCAAACTTCTTCATGTTTCTTCCACATGGTAATATGGCCTTTATCCAATCTTTATTTCGTTTCTTCCATATGGTAATGTGGCCATTATTCAATCTGTTTCCGTTTCTTCCACATGGTAGTGGGGCCAATATTCAATCTTTTTTCGTTTTTTCCTCATGGTAATGTGGCCATTATCCAATCTTCTTCACGTTTCTTACACATGGTAATGTGGCCATTATCCAATCTTCAAAAGTGCTCGCGTGTGTGTGTGTGGCCTTCTTGATTATGTGACATGTGCATTATATAATATGATACGACCTAATACTTTTTTATAACGATATTGTTATTATATAAATGCTATGATCTGATTCCGACTCTGTGAAAAACGATTAAATGCTTCATACTATTCTCCCAGCAGTGATGCAAGTTTTCAAGAGCTGCTTATTTATATTACAGTCAATGATTTTGCTTGCATGTTAAAAATCAAGACGTGATGTCAGCGGTGCACACTACGTGTTGAACCCACACAACAAATGGTTGTTTATGTAATTACCCGAACATCTAATGGAACATCGAGTACGTATACAAGACAGGTTTCTGTATATGTTTCCATTCACTGTCATTAAACTTGTTTTTGTGTGTGTGAATATAGCACATATAATATTTAATTTACAAAAGAGTACTGATGAAACAGAACGAATTTGGTACACTCATGCAAATTACGGAATATAAACGTAAACTTATATTTGGTTGATGAGAGAAACAAAAATGTGCTAGTAATATTGTACTTCGTCCTTTTCACGTCAGTGTCAGATAATGGATACCATCATACGTACTCATCGGACATATTACCGCGTTAGAGCTGAAGTTATAAACCTTTACGACGTGACATTATCAAACGTTTCGTGAATGTCACCGTTGCTCATCCGTCGCCAATTTGTAGTTCGTCGATCCAGGCCTCGGCGACGCACAAAAGGTCGTTGCCACGAAAGGCACACGATGGAACACTTTGTATTCAAAGTGTACGAGACACTTGTAATATCTTGGAAATAGGAAATCGGTTAGACCTTATGCTAATTGAATAACCGTGTTCTTTGTACGTGAATGACAGTCGTGGAATAATTATTTTGGCGGTCATATATCGGCGAGGTACGTCTGGTAAGTGAAATATGTTCGTTCGTTTCATCTGTTCGTATTTTGCCGTTCCTTCGTTGGCTCGTGTACACTTGTTTGAGTCCGCGGGACACGTCACCTCCCTGGACCTTTGGAATCTGCCAGCGCTATGCATAGCGCATTTCCCTGCCAGTATTCCTGTTCACACATGGCAGTAAAACAGGCCTCACTGGCAAGTGGCAATGGTCCGGTCGGCAGTAGGCCTTCACTCGTTTGCCCAGTGTCCACCCAGCCCAGCAGATCATGATAGCAATTCGTTTATCCTGCTAATCATCTCTAGCAGCCTTTCGTAAACAATACATTGTTTAGCTAAACATTTCCAAGTCGTTTTGTTGTTGTTGATGAAGAGTATTAACAAGAAATACGTTTAATGTATATGTTAGTTTAGCCACACAGGGGACGGTTATGTGAACTTATGTAATGAAGATATGCGTTGTTTTACATTCAGATGCATTGGCGCGCATTCATCAACAAGTTGGTCTCAGTGTGGTTGGTTTGGCGAGCCTTCGTGGGGGGTGCAAATCGGTGTATTTGGTGAGGCCCAGTGTGTTATTAGCGAGGTTCTGGTGGGTTCACCTGAATTGTTAAGCAGCCCCTCCCCGAACCATGGATCCGCCCCTAACCTACAACCAAGTCTCATTGTAATTTTGCCCTTGCACGCAATCATCTATTTGGGTGATCCCGGTCTGTGTATATACCGTCTTTTCCTTTTTCGTTTTCAAATTTGCGAACGAAAAACGAATTCCTTTTTCGTTTTTCGTTTTTCGTTTTCTAATTTGCGAACGAAAAACGAAAAACGAATTTCATTTTTCGTTTTTCGTTTTCAAATTTGAAAACGAAAAAGGAAAAGACGGTATATACACGGACCGATCCCCTCATAATACAAACTGAGCACAGACAAACGCGGTATTAGCTAACCCTCTCTGCACCGATATCCGATCTAACCGAATCTAGTACACGCTGGCAAGGTGTCGGGTAATGTAGACAATGGGCTACGTCAGTCCTTCCATCACTGCCCTCGGCTGTAGGATGGATCACGTGACAGACCGTCCCTCGGGCGGGGAGCAAGAGGACGGTGTGTGTTGGGTGTCCGTCGACAGCTCGTGATGGATGGCGGCAGTTGTAGGTCGACCGCATCCAATTTCTCCCATTCATCGTGTTGATGGCTGTGGAAAATCTAAATCTAATTGTAATTCCATGCAGACAGTAATGGGATTTTTCTGATGAAAAGTAGGACTCGTTCGGTGGTAAATGTCTGCTTTTTAGAGGAGGTGCTATCGTAGGAATTGGGATAATCGAACTAATTATTTTTTATATCTGTATCTGCCATTGATGTATAATTGTCAGATCAGCTCGTTTTGTCCCCGTGGAGTATTGCAATGTTGACGGGTGTCATGCCGAGTACGACATGTTGACGGGTGTCATGCCGAGTACGACATGTTGACGGGTGTCATGCCGAGTACGTTTTGTTGACGGGTGTCATACCGGGTACGTTATGTTGATGGGTGTCTTACCAGGTACGATATGTTGACGGATGTCATACCGAGTACGATATGTTGACGGATGTCATACCGAGTACGATATGTTGACGGATGTCATACCGAGTACGATATGTTGACGGATGTCATACCGAGTACGATATGTTGACGGATGTCATACCGTGTACGATATGTTGACAGATGTCATACCGAGTACGATATGTTGACGGATGTCATACCGAGTACGATATGTTGACGGATGTCATACCGAGTACGATATGTTGACGGATGTCATACCGAGTACGATATGAGGACGGATGTCATACCGAGTACGATATGAGGACGGATGTCATACCGAGTACGATATGTTGACGGGTGTCATACCGAGTACGATATGTTGACGGATGTCATACCGAGTACGATATGAGGACGGATGTCATACCGAGTACGATATGAGGACGGATGTCATACCGAGTACGATATGAGGACGGATGTCATACCGGAGTACGATATGTTGACGGATGTCATACCGAGTACGATATGAGGACGGATGTCATACGGAGTACGATATGTTGACGGATGTCATACCGAGTATGATATGTTGACGGGTGTCATACCGAGTACGATATGTTGACGGATGTTATATCGAGAACAATGCATTAACTGAGCAAATGTCTTTTTCTGATGTCATGTGCAAAATGTTATGATCGTCGCATAGGGAGCAACATGACATGTCGTTGCATAAGCCAATATTGCATGGCTTTGTAACAGGGTAGGTAGTAACATTCGAAACAGATTTAGCAATAGAAAATGCTACTATAAACTACTCAAAATTTGCTAGGGATCACTATTTATGGCGGTATTATATTTTTCGGCATGTGTATCACACAAAAACTTATTTTCTGAACTTCATTGCTGTATACCAAATTTGAACGCTAGGTAACACGCGTTCTGTCATCAAAGAGGCAGACCCCTAAAATGGAGGTTTCCCCCGACCCCCAACAATGGTGGTTTCAGAATGTTATTCGAAGTCAGCCCTGGCAGCCATCCACAGACTCATTGGAAGCATGAGATGCCTGGTTGTGACTGCATCACGTGGGTCACACACCAGCTACTGACAGTTGTTGCTGCTGGTAATTGAACTGTTTGGGACATTTTCATCATGACTTGGAGTAACATTCTGAAACCTTCATTTTTGGGGGTCGGGGGAAACCTCCATTTCTGGGGGTCTGCTTCTTTGATGACAGAACGCGTCTTAGGTATTGTTCAAAATTGGTATACAGCAATGAAATTGAGGAAATAAACATGTCCTCGAATACATGCCATTTTTAGTTTTGTGTGTGATACACATGCCGAAAAATATAATGCCGCCCTAAATAGTGATCCTAGCAAATTTTGAGTAGTGTATGCTGTTCATGTCAAAACGTTCGACTATCGATGTGCTCGTTAGCTTTTACACATGTGTTTTGCACGCCAGACATGTGAATCACGGAAGCATACGTTATGTAGATGTGACTATGTATGTCCCGTATATTTCTTCTTGTTCGACTATGCTTTCCTAATGCGCTGTCAGTAGTTGTTTGCCCAGATGCTATAGCGCGTCACGTGCTTCCAGTTAAAACATACGCGTTTGTCGCACTCGGAAAACATGTCCAGCGGACGCCCGAAAAAGGCTAACTTGGTTAGTCAAACAGATTACTCACACTGGATCGATATTATCTAATCATTTCCGAGAATAACAACCAGAATGGTCGGCTGTCGCGAAGTGCGGAGACAAACGCGCCCGGCACTGACATGTCCGCCAGTGGTATCCGCAGATGCGAGCTCGAATTACGGAACAACACTGATTGATTAAATTAGTGTCACCTCTAGCCACAGTGTCTCCACCGGTCACGCAACTGCTCACAACCACACTAATGGGCTCAACGACAGAGGTGACGAGTGCGTGCTTACGAAGAACCCGTAAATCCCGGAAATACTCGGCTTCTCGTGCGGTGGTCACTGGCGACATCCAACCACTGCACGCCCGCAGTGGCAGTGCAACATTGTGGCGCCCAGAATACGACGGAACTTGTCAGTTCGACTAACCGGAGTTCGCAGTCGATGTCATTTATAAGAGGACGTATGTTGCGGTTACCGTCGTACGTTGAGCAACTCAGAATATGACAGTTAACATGTTTGTTTTGGTGCGCCTCTGAAAATGGTTCCGATAACCATTTAGGTGCAGTAGAAGATAAAACAATCAATCAATTAATCAATCAATTTATTTCAAAACATACAACATTGAAAAACAAAAAACACAAGTCAAGTAAATAATAAGTCACATGGTACGAATGATATACAATGAAGAAATAAGTTTTGAAAAGGAGTAGACTTGAAGTTAAACATTTATAAGTGTATACCCCTGTGAACATTTAAAAATAATAAGTGTCAATGCTTAGTATTAATTCCAATTGTGCAATTGCACTCTAAATAAACACGTGTACACAACAAAGATTCACTTGCCGTGATATACAATGAAGAAATAAGTTTTGAAAAGGAGTAGACTTGAAGTTAAACATTTATAAGTGTATACCCCTGTGAACATTTAAAAATAATAAGTGTCAATTTTGATAACCGACATGTTTCTGGTTGGCATCTTTCAAACTGCAAACAATGTTACATTCTTACCGAAGTAACTAAGCAGAACTTGACGTGCAGCATACATTCTACATATTTATTATGATCTCGAGAATAATATATTTATTAATAAATAAAAACCTAGGAACAGACTTTGTTTTCTGATCTACATTCTCTGTGTGATGAATTCCAAAGCGTTGGCAGGTATGCTCCGAGCGGGGGTACAGGTGAACATCAATAGTTATCAAATGTGCCAACACCTGGATCTCGATGATACATCGCCGATTGATTACCTCAGTAGTAGAAGCTGCCAGTCGTACCAAAACAGAGTCCAGTCTACTGATATGGGCAATCGTCAGTTTGTTGTTGATATATTCCAGTTTCGTTTGTTAGATGTCCAAGTAGTGTTGCTTCAAGAACAATGTTTCTTGACAGATACAGATGTACATCATTGTGAAATAAAGTAAGTTCTTATATAGCGCAGTATCCAATCCTCAGGATTGGTCAAAGCGCTTTACACTTTACATCCCTGGCAGACCTGTTCAACCAGACACCGTCTCAACTTGAAGTATCCAGCCACATGCTACAATTAATGCGCGAAGGTTGCTTGTACACATATCCACCACTGTCTATAGCCACGTACTCGTTCATACAGCTGAGTGAACTGGAGCAATGTAGAGTGAAATCACGTGTCCAAGGTGTTAACACCGCAGCCCAAGATTCAAATCCGAATCTTCTTATTCGGGAGTCTGAAGCTCTACCCCTGAGCCTCTGCGCTGTATGACTAGGGGTGGGTCTGGCTGATTTTGTCAGGGATGGGTCCGATTGACTCTTGTAGTGTTAATCTGTTTCCGTTGTCTTGTCAGTTCTCTATCACTGTTTTTTGTTATGGTTACTCATGCGCTGTCCTTCCTTCAACGATGTCTTCATCATCTTTCCACTCTTTGTAAGTGAGCCGGTCTGCAGCCTATTCAAGAGACCGGCGCACGGCATTTGTTTTCTTGTGTTGTCGCCATCATCGTCATATTAAGTTTCGTCGTCGCTGTTATCATAATCGTGCTATCCCTAATATAAAATCGTAATAACAGTCTTCAGAAAGTGTGAAAGTTGCAGTAATCCCGCCAGCAGAACACCGTTAGACTAATGCTACCGTCGCCGCAACTACCAAACAAAACAAAAGGCAACACGCGTTTGTAAATTTTAGTTTGCATGCAAGTACAAACTGTAGTAACATCTCGTTATGGTGACGTAATCGCCCCCACCAGTGAACACGTCACTTGGTTTACGTTCATCGTTCGTTCCACGCAATTAAATATCATCTTATATAGCAAACAAGCCGGAACCGAGTGGCGATTATTTCGTATTAAACATCTCATTATCACGGAACGAGAATGTCTGTCATATTTCCCTTTGTCATTATAAACCCATTTATTACGACCACTTTATTGATTGGTGAGTGAATTGCATTAATCGCACGTCTTCATACTAGGCAACGTTGCGACAGACATGTCGGCATCTCCGAAGACATAAACCGTGCGAAACGGCAGATGTTATTACAATATCTAAATTCGCATCACGTTATTCCAGCGTTCATCCCACGCGCAAGTTATGTTCTTACGACAGCTATGGCTATTTATCATCGTCTTCACACGGTGTACAAACGAAGTTATCCCGACGGTTGTCAGCGACAGCATTACACGCCAACGCAAATCACTTCTGTACAGATGTTATGTGTCCCGCTGAAATTATTATTCCGAAGTGAAAGGTTAACACATGATTATGATATGTACTCATGCATAATCTCGATTCAAGACTTCAGAAAAACAAACTCTTAGGCAAGTGAAGCAGAACACGCCGAACCCGTGAACGTGCTTGCAGAAACTTGCTTGTTAATGGTATAACATTTGCCTTGCATACGAGAAACCACGCCTATATTAGGAATGATGCAGCATTGTTAGCACATCGGATTATCCCCTGGATTTCAAATATAAACCGGCATATGCGCCGGTGAAGATGTTTAGCTAGGTGGTAAATAATCGATTGAAAACCTCGCCGAAAAACACGTTTTACTTCTGATAACCAGATGGTGAGGCAAGTCGGCTGTGCCACGGCTGACAGAGAGTTATATCATCTTAACAAGACGACACCCGCTTCTAGTTTCCCAATACACAGCAATTATGTTCTGATAATGCTAACCATAACGGCGATAGAAATATTATAATAATAGTTGCGCCTGTGCGTGTTTGCATTTGCATTTGCATGTGTGATAGGATGGCGCGTAAGTCTGTTACATAATTACTTATGAAGTGTTCACTTTATATATTGTACAGAAACAAGTGGAATATTTACTGACTCTGAGATAATGCTGAACACGGTGTTTTTGTGACATTTTAGTTTACATAATAATTTATAATTCTAAAGACATTTCAGATATACAATATTTATTTATTTATTAGCTTAACATGAATTAATAAATAGATAATGTATCTTTTTAAAGGACACCTTAGACATATTATTTATTTAGGTTATAGGGCCAATTTATTACCTCAAAATAATTGTAAAGGACATTATATATATATATATATATATATATATTTATATATATATATATATCTGATTGTATTGGATATAGGCACTACGTGAATCAAACACCAGCACTAATTCTTATTTGACATGAAATATACATTGCGTGTTGAAAATGGCGAACAAAGCTTCATTATCATTGATCAACCATTTCGTATTTATGGCCTCTGTTCTAGATTTTCAAGCATTTAGGCGCAAATAAGTGTTGTTGTTATTATAATTATTACAGTTATTTTTATCTTTGTTTTTACGAGATGTGGTGATGTGTTTCGTGGTAACATGTTGCATAAACCTGAGCACACTGTTGCGGATTGACGTCACAATGCTAATTCTGAATAACGAACACAACCAGGTTACGAGCAGAAATTGGTTAATATAATTGATGCACTGGCCCAAGACAGGACGGCGTGGATCGTCTCTACTATACCAACACTCACACACACACACACACACACACACACACACACACACACACACACACACACACACACACACACACACACACACACACACACACAACACACACACACACACACACACACACACACACACACACACACACACACACACACACACACACACACACACACACACACACACACACACACACACACACACACACCACACACACACACACCACACCACACGCACACCACACGCACACCACACGCACACGCACACGCACACGCACACGCACACGCACACGCACACGCACACGCACACGCACACGCACACGCACCACGCACACCACACCACACGCACACGCACACGCACACGCACACGCACACGCACACGCACACGCACACGCACACGCACACGCACACGCACACGCACACGCACACGCACACGCACACGCACACGCACACGCACACGCACACGCACACGCACACGCACACGCACACGCACACGCACACGCACACGCACACGCACACGCACACCACAGCACACGCACACGCACACGCACACACGCACACCACACACACACGCACACGCACACGCACACGCACACGCACACGCACACGCACACGACACCACACGCACACGCACACGCACACGCACACCACACCACACGACAGACATAGAAAGAAAGGATGTGGATGAAAATATGCGAATGGAGATAGGAGAGTGAGATAGGTAGATAGGTAGATAGGTAGATAGTTAGATAGGTAGATAGGTAGATAGGTAGATAGGTAGATAGGTAGATAGGTAGATAGGTAGATAGGTAGATAGGTAGATAGATAGATAGGTTGACAGATATATAGATAGATAGATAGATAGATAGATAGATAGATAGATAGATAGATAGATAGATAGATAGATAGATAGATAGATAGATAGATAGATAGATAGATAGATAGATAGATAGATAGACAGATTGACAGATTGACAGATTGACAGATAGACAGATAGACAGATAGACAGATAGACAGATAGACAGATAGACAGATAGACAGATAGACAGATAGATAGATAGATAGATAGATAGATAGATAGATAGACAGGCAGTCAGACGGGCGGGCAGGCAGGCAGGCAGGCAGGCAGAGAAACAGACTGACACACTGACACACAGACACACAGACACACAGACACACAGACACACAGACACACAGACACACAGACATAGACATAGACATAGACATAGACAGAGACAGAGACAGAGACAGAGACACAGACACAGACACAGACACAGACACAGACACAGACACAGACACAGACACAGACACAGACACAGACAGAGACACAGACACAGACACAGACACAGACAGAGACAGAGACAGAGACAGAGACACGGACACGGACACGGACACGGACACGGACACGGACACGGACACGGACACGGACACGGACACGGACACGGACACGGACACGGACACGGACACGGACACGGACACGGACACGGACACGGACACGGACACGGACACGGACACGGACACGGACACGGACACGGACACGGACACGGACACGACACGGACACGGACACGGACACGGACACGGACACGGACACGGACACGGACACGGACACGGACACGGACACGGACACGGACACGGACACGGACACGGACACGGACACGGACACGGACACGGACACGGACACGGACACGGACACGGACACGGACACGGACGGACGGACGGACGGACGGACGGACGGACGGACGGACGGACGGACGGACGGACGGACGGACGGACGGACGGACGGACGGACGGACGGACGGACGGACGGACAGTAAACTTAAGCGGCTAATAAACATCGATGATGCGAGAATCGATGCCCGGCCGGCCTTAGTGCCGGACTGGAGACGGCGGGTGGGCGGGCGGCCACTCTAGTCGTGATTTGTCACACTGTGATTCATAATGATGGAGTGCTTCGGCCAATGAACGCATGTCGCCTTGAAACCAAAGCGCTGTCTAAGACAACCGTAAACACTAACACGGATGAAGCGACTGTCACACGTGTCCGAGGTGAAGGTTGTCACGCGTTTGCCATGGTGGCGTTTGTTGGTGTGCGTTGAATGTGATGGTTCAGTTTTTGTTCTCAAAATGTGCGAACTGGTGGAAACAGATAACGTTAGATTGATTCATTTGGAATAATTTCGTGGCTGCTAGTCTAATTCAGTACAGTGCAGCAAACAAAGAGAATAAGTATGCATACCACACTGTTTCGCCTTTCTCGAGAGAAAATTTAATTTGGTTTTCATAAGCTTAGGAATGATCTTGGTCACTCGTCGTTATACACTTTATAACTTGATAAGTCTTTCTTATGATATGGCTGCAATGTCTTTATATGCATTCCAAATGAAGCCTAACATTCGATTTGTTAAGTTGTAAAAGTACTTGTTTCTCGTGATATGTGATATTTCTTCTGATCAACCCTAAAATGTTATCACCCTGTGCAGCAGCGTACCCACATTGTTCAGGAACTTTCACATTACCACTGTCTCTTACTTCCAAGTCATTTTCCTTTGTGGTTTTACATCGTTAAGTAACGTATCCTCAAATATATACTAACTACGTTATTTAGTTTGTGTCCGTGTTCCCGCCTCCCACGTGCACGCGTTCAGCATTTCCATAATGTTTAATAGAAATCTGTAGTTTTCTCAGACTTTTAACCAATTTGGCTGCATCTACTTGTCATATTTTTTATCGGCACTTCCTTTATTCTTTCTTAACACGTTCGTGTCATATGAAAATCTCAGTAATATGATTGATATACCATTCGCCCAATCGTTTATGTAAATTACTAATAATATAGGCGCTTAAATACAGGTAAATAATTAAGAACAATCCAGGTGTTAAGACAGCTCTGAATGTGACATACTAAGACTGCTCCCTATGTCGCACAAAGACTGCTCCCTCTGGCACACCGACACTGCTACCTGTGGCACACTAAGACTGCTCCATGTGGCACACTAAGACTACTCCATGTGGCACTCTGAGACTGCTCCCTGGGGCAAACTTAGACTACTCCCTGTGGAACACTAAGACTGCTACCTGTGGCACACTAAGACTGCTCCTTATGGCACACCAGGACTGCTCCATCTGACACACAACGACTGCTCACTGTGGCACAGTAAGACTGCTCCATGTGGCACACTAAGACTGCTCCTTCTGACACACAAAGACTGCTCACTGTGGCACACTAAGACTTCCCCCTGTTGAACACTAAGACTGCTCCAAGTGGCATATTAAGACTGCCCCTGTGGAACGCTAAGATTGCTCCCTGTGGCACATTAAGACGGCTCCCTGTGGAACACTAAGACGGCTCCCTGTGGAACACTAAGACCGCTCCCTGTGGAACGCTAAGATTGCTACCTGTGGAATACTAAGACGGCTCCCCTTGGCACACTAAGACTGCTCCCTGGGTCGCACCAAGCCTACTCCCTGTGGCACAATAAGACTGCTCCTTATGGCACACCAGGACTGCTCCATCTGACACACAAAGACTGCTCCCTGTGGCACATTAAAACTGCCCCCTGTGGCACACTTGCCCCCTCTGCCATACTAAGACGGCTCCCCTTGGAATACTAAGACTGCTCTATGCTCTCTGTGGCACACTAAGACTGCTCCCTGTGGCACTCTAATATTGCTACCTGTAGCACACTAAGACTGCTCTCTGTGGCATTCTAAGACTGCTTCCAGTGGTAAAATAAGACTGCTCACAGTGGCACCCAAAAACTGCTCCCTGTGGCACACTAAGACCGTCCCCTCTGGCATACTAAGACTGCTCCATGTGGCACACTAAGACCGTCCCCTGTGGCACACTAATACTGCTCCATGTGGCACATTAAGACTGCTCCCTGTGGCACACCACTGATAATTTTTTTGTAGTTTGACGTAAATCTCCCCTCTTGCTATAACTCTGTTTCCTCTCTGTCTATCGTTGTTCTATCCACAGCATTTTAGTGTACGTAATACTCGTTGGCGAGGTTCTTCATCACTCGCTTCTTCAACCTCTAAATAGATAACATCCTCTGGTGATCCATCACAGTTTGTCATTTCGTCCAAGTAACGAAAGAAATTGGTTAGATAAGACCTAGCTTTTAGGAATCCCTGTGAACACACATTGATTAATTTACGTTGTACAAGAATGTCCAGCACGTGGTCCCTAACTAACGTTTCTAGCTACTTCTAAAACGAATGTTGGCCTCACTGACCTGCAATTTACATATTTGTCCCTTCACATAGAGACGTAATATTTGCTACTTTCCAGTCTAGCCATGCTAAAGTCTCTTGTGGTGATAAAAATAAATGCACCTGACGATGTCCTGACAATTTATGTGGTTAACAATTGTTTTATTTTAAGGAGTTTTTATGGTATCCACTCAACCCTAGTTGATTTATTTGCTTTCTGGTTTTTAATTTTGTTTCCTATAATTTGTGGAGATACAGACCCTGTTCCTAACTGTTTTGATTTATCCTCCTTCAAGTTACTGGAACCGTAGAAGACTGAGCTGAAATATGTGTATTCGGTAACGCTGCCATTAAAACACGTTTGATTTTATAATTCCAGCGCTATTTTTTCCATGATCCCACGTAATCACGAATGTTTGGTTTACTTCTTACACAAGCATAGAAGCATTTGCTGTCAGATCTTGTATCATTTAAACATAGGCTAGAGTGGTGTTTTATCTGCCAACAAAATACTTAGAAATCTATGAAAAAATTCCTAAGTAGATTATTCTATTGAAATAGATTATGCGAATTAAGCATTATAAAACAAAAAAACATAATATAAAAATATATATATATATATATATATATATATATATATATATATATATATATAACCTCTTCAACCTCATGTGCATGTGTATTTTAGACATTTGTCACCACATGCACGCTGGTCTTACAACATTCCGTAACTTGAAAATGTGTAATGTATAAGAACTTTGATCGAAATAAGCACACATTTAAGTTAGCATTCTCACACGGTCACTCTTGTTCTGATTGCGATCAGGTGCACCATGTCCAGTCAGCTGACCACCAGCATTATGGTCAACGTTCTCACCTTCTACTTGCAAGTGACAGTCTTCAACAAGTCTGTGAAAGGTAAGGCAGATGAAATCAACACCTTTAGTGACATTCATAAGCACTGTCCTGAGTAATCGGCCTATCGACAATAATTACGATGTCTGTTTGTTCATCACACACTCCTGCACTTGGGTTCTACAATAAACTCTACTTGCAGTTTATGTATGCAGTTTATATATTACGTAAAACGTCCAAATAATATATTCAAATGCACGGTTGTTGTGATATATATATATATATATATATATATATATATATATATATATATATATTTGTGTGTGACATATATTTCTGTAGTGAGTGAGTGAGTGAGTGAATGAGTGAATGAGTGAATGAGTGAACGAGTGAATGAGTGAATGAGTGAATGAGTGAATGATGAATGAGTGATGGTGAGTGAGTGAGTATATATATATATATATATATATATATATATATATATATATATATATATATATATGTGTTATATATATATATAATAATATATATATTATATATATATTATATATATAATCAGTATATAATACAAATATTTGTTATCTTAAAAGTACAGTGATGTGCGGATGACCACTATTACAATGGTAGAATTAAAACACATACGTAAGTAATCCAATCCCTTCCATGTTTTATTTTGCACCTATTTCTTCACACGTCAGCTGTATTTATTTATTTGTAAGTATTCATGCGATTACTGCGCACGGACTGTACAGTCACGTTATCATTCTGTCCGACTTTTGAGCCGAGTTATTCCGTTAATTATTGAACTACGGCAAAGCGGATTTAACAAAATTGCACCTGCCCTAAAACGACACGAAAACATTCTATCCACCTGCATTAGGCAGAAAATCACATTTCATCAATTTACATAAGAGTAACTCGAGACTTTATGGTAGTTGAAATATACGAGGAGAGCGCAGTAACGTCTCTGTCACCACTGGCCGCAGCCTACAAGCCTCCGCGGCCGTACGACGCGTTCACCCCGGCCCCACGTCAACCGACGGACGGCAAGTCTCAGTACGCCGAGCAGCGCCTGCTGCACCACCTGCTGCGGGACTACGACCCCGACGCCCGCGGCGTGGCTGACGTCAGGTCGACCGTCCGCATCACCATCGACCTGCTGCTGCTGCGGATACAGAGTTTGGTAAGTGAGACGTAAAGTGGCGGAAGGAACACGTTGGTTTGTGACGCAATGGCGGTGAGGGGCGTAGTTTGAAGGCAGCCATTCGTGAAACTGTTCGTCCGACGTTGTCCTACTGAAGGTTTGTTGCGACGGAAATGGTAGCCGTTTTCGAAACATGAGAGTGTTTTCGATAATAGTTGCAAGTTGCTTTTTACGTTGCGAACAATTGATTTGGTCGGACGATCGGTATGAATAATACAGCGATTAAAAGCCTTAAAGCCATCACAGTGAAAGGGATCATAAGTAATAGTATGTTCTGAAAGTGGAGCGCCCGTGATGTGTAGTCTAGAAGACAACATTAACACACTAGCACTCACTCACTCACTCACGCGCTCGCTCACTCACGCGCTCGCTCACTCACGCGCTCGCTCACTCGCTCGTTCGTTCGCTCGCTCGCTCGCACGCACGCACGCACGCACGCACGCACGCACACACACACACACACACACCAACGTCAGTCAGTCAGCCAGCCTGTCAGTCTGTCAGTCAGTCAGTCAGTCAGTCAGTCACTCAGTCACTCAGTCACTCAGTCAGCTCAGTCACTCAGTCACTCAGTCACTCAGTCACTCAGTCACTCAGTCACTCAGTCAATCAACCAACCAAACCAATTAATCAACAATCAATCAACAATCAATCAATCAAACAATCAAGCAATCCAATCAAGCAATCAAGCAATAAACAATCAGCAATCAAGCAATCAATGCAAAACAATCAATTACTTAGTCACTCACTCAGCACTTACATATTCGTGCCACGCACGCACGCACGCACGCACGTGACGCACGCGCGCACGCACATACACAATGACAGTGGTGATTGTATTACAGTTATAGTTAACTTTCATTACTACGATGGCGACGACGTGCTATGACTTGTGGCTGTTATTGGCCTTGGTACTTTTTTAAAATACAATTCCACTAATAGTGAATATTAACTTGGTAATAGCATCATCTATGCTCATACGAAACCCCATCACGTCTGTTTACGACGTCTACAGCAGTGATAACTGACATGTGGTGATCCCAATGACGGCGGCAACACAGATAACAGTGACAAAGACTATGCAGATAGCAATGACCGTTCTCACTTTGTGGTGAGCCGGTTTATTTTGAACAGTCAGTCACTGAGCGGCTGAATGTGAGGCCTAAAGCCTTTAATTCACTTTCACACACAAGGCTCTTCTCGGAAGCGTGGCGTGGCACGGAGTAGTTCTATTTCCAGAGTGATAACACGGTTATACGTTTACAAAACGACAAGTAGTCGCCGCGATACATTTCAATAATACCAACAAAAATAGCCATCGTCCGCGAAACGCAGATTCGTTAACAATGTTTGTCTGTCGTGTCGTCGCTAAGGTAGATGTTTCATATTCATCTACGATGTGGACGATTTTGCAAGGTTTGCGTAATTGCAGTACAGTTAAATACATAACAAATCGTCTTTAAATCTAACATTGAGAACATTAGCAATTAAATTACAACACACACGACCTGTCGTAAATCAGTTTTGGTGAAACATATCTGTCACCTGGTGAATATGTTCTGGGCTACGACGATGCAGGACCATGGTTGCGGGGAGTTTTCATCTAACAAACACATACAACACCGTCCCTAGAACGTGTCATTTCGCTGTGAACATGTTTCGTGACATCATTGTACACAAGCATCCTCTAGACGATCTCTTTACCTTGCAGTAATGATACATAGCACGTAAAACGTACACAATGTGCTGACGACAGATTCTGATGGGGACATAAGAATTACTCGCCGTCTGACGAGTCGTCGTTAATGTTTGGCGACGCTTAGATGTGGTAATTGGCTGGCACTACTGATTGTACTGTCGTCTACCCGGGTTGTACCAGGTTCTACGTGTCGGTAACGGTGTGGAACCTGTGCTCTATAATAATACTACATTGTATTTGATGTTGCGCCATAATTGTTCGTGGCATTTCACAACAAATTATTATTCAAAATACATAAAAAGGATATTCGTTATAAAATAACAAGAATACTAATATTTTAAAATAAATAATAAAAAATATGTAATGGTATAAATATTATTTAAATTAATACAGCATTAAATAGCATAGCATTTCTAAAAATAAGTAAATAAATTACAAAGTATTCATAAAAATACATACACGTGTTGTTGTAGTACTACAAATCGCTGTGATCTCTGTGTTCGTTGTTGGATCAAACACATCGATACAGTCAGTATAACGACGTCTTTCGTCTGATGGCCTGTCGATGTCGTTGAAACACTGCAGACCTGATAGGTGGCTGTCAGTCTCTTCACGAAAGAAACGTGAAAATACTTCGCATCCTTGAGCGGCCACGTGGAATTCAGGTGGTTGCTGTACGCGCTGACCATCGAGTGATCATCAGTAGCCGAAACATGGTTTTGTTGCTTGCCTTTTCCAGGCGATTTCGAAAATAATCCGTTTTGCCGTGCGGATATCTGCGCAGTACATTCATCCCGGGCGGTGACGTATAATTGTCGATGAATCTCCAGTTTTGTTCTTCTCCACACATTCTCCTGTTTTCGCTTTTTACCACTGGCTACATTGATGTCAGTGTCATACCAGGGGTGTGGTGTTGTGTCTCGTACCCGCACATTACGTCATGGAGCATGTTTGTCGAGGCAATCGGTGAGACACGCGTTATGCACATGGACCAATTCCTCTGCTTGCCGATCATTTGGGCATGACCACAGTGACATGTCGGTACACACAGACGTGGTGTCGTTTCGTAGTGCGTCAGCATCAATATGTATAAAGCCCCGCTTTGTAATCTTGTTGGTTTTTATTTCAAGATTCAGCGCTCTAAGTTTGAGTTCTATGCGATGGTGATCTGACAGAGAGTCGGGATGCACAGTAACGGACGTGTTGAAGTTGTCGTCAGTCTGACTCAAGCATATGTCCAGTTTGATATGTTGGCGGATGTACATGTATGGTTAGGTTGTACGATTCAAGCAGAGTGCGAAGTGAGTCAGATTTGAGCGTATCGTCGAAGTGAATGTTAAAATCCCTAACGATGGCAGTAGGAATAACCGAGATGGATGCTTCGAAGAATAGCTGCTCTAGTTCTGAGTAAAAGTCCAATAATGTTCCACACGTTTTGCCTGATGCAGGCGGGTGATAAACGACCTAGATATTGTATTTCAACAAGAACGCGTCGGTGAATTGGAGACGGATAAGTTAAATGGTTGTGAACTGCAGGTTTGGAAGGATCTTAGTGTTGTACGTGTTCCGATACACTACGTCAAGCCCACCGCCACGACCACAGGCACGTGCCATACCACATGACGGAATGTGTGGCCGGGAGGCACACATTCCATTGTCCTTTATTGCACGGTTCCATCGAACAAAATCTGCGGTAACTTGTAGCCACTGACACCCGCATTGTTGCAGGCGACTAGTTCCTGGCGTGTGTAGGTCACAGAAGTACACACACATGAACACATCAATAACACAGTAGAACAGTTCCGTGCGTCCAGGGTAATGTTATCAAAACTATGTTCGAGAATCTCACCAGTGTCGCGGTCGTATAAATAAGTAAAATCCAGTGTTAAACACAGAACAAGTACAATCTGCCATAATGGCGCTTTACCACGTGATGCTCTATCGAGTGTACTGTGGTCCCGTGTTGTGGCAGTGTCCACTTGTCGGTTACGGTGTGGAGTCTATGTACCATCGAGTGTTCTGTGATCCGTGATGTGTCAGTTTCCACTTGTCGGTTACGGTGTGGAATCTATGTACCATCGAGTGTACTGTGGTCCCGTGTTGTGTCAGTTTCCACTTGTCGGTTACGGTGTGGAATCTATGTACCATCGAGTGTTCTGTGGTCCCGTGTTGTGTCAGTTTCCACTTGTCGGTTACGGTGTGGAATCTATGTACCATCGAGTGTCCCGTGGTCCCGTGTTGTGTCAGTTTCCACTTGTCGGTTACGGTGTGGAATCTATGTACCATCGAGTGTCCCGTGGTCCCGTGTTGTGTCAGTTTCCACTTGTCGGTTACGGTGTGGAATCTATGTACCATCGAGTGTCCCGTGGTTCCGTGTTGTGTCAGTTTCCACTTGTCGGTTACGGTGTGGAATCTATGTACCATCGAGTGTCCTGTGGTCCCGTGTTGTGTCAGTTTCCACTTGTCGGTTACGGTGTGGAATCTATGTACCATCGAGTGTCCTGTGGTCCCGTGATGTGTCAGTTTCCACTTGTCGGTTACGGTGTGGAATCTATGTACCATCGAGTGTCCTGTGATCCCGTGATGTGTCAGTTTCCACTTGTCGGTTACGGTGTGGAATATATGTACCATCGAGTGTCATGTGGTCCCGTGTTGTGTCAGTTTCCACTTGTCGGTTACGGTGTGGAATCTATGTACCATCGAGTGTCCTGTGGTTCCGTGTTGTGGCAGTGTCCACTTGTCGGTTACGGTGTGGAATCTATGTACCATCGAGTGTCCTGTGGTTCCGTGTTGTGGCAGTGTCCACTTGTCGGTTGCGGTGTGGAATCTATGTACCATCGAGTGTGCTGTGGTTCCGTGTTGTGGCAGTGTCCACTTGTCGGTTACGGTGTGGAATCTATGTACCATCGAGTGTCCTGTGGTTCCGTGTTGTGGCAGTGTCCACTTGTCGGTTACGGTGTGGAATCTATGTACCATCGAGTGTCCTGTGGTTCCGTGTTGTGGCAGTGTCCACTTGTCGGTTACGGTGTGGAATCTATGTACCATCGAGTGTCCTGTGGTTCCGTGTTGTGGCAGTCTCCACTTGTCGGTTACGGTGTGTAATCTATGTACCATCGAGTGTCCTGTGGTTCCGTGTTGTGGCAGTGTCCACTTGTCGGTTACGGTGTGGAATCTATGTACCATCGAGTGTCCTGTGGTTTCCCGTGTTGTGGCAGTGTCCACTTGTCGGTTGCGGTGTGGAATCTATGTACCATCGAGTGTCCTGTGGTCCCGTGTTGTGGCAGTGTCCACTTGTCGGTTGCGGTGTGGAATCTATGTACCATCGAGTGTGCTGTGGTTCCGTGTTGTGGCAGTGTCCACTTGTCGGTTACGGTGTGGAATCTATGTACCATCGAGTGTCCTGTGGTCCCGTGTTGTGGCAGTGTCCACTTGTCGTCCGTAATCGGTGCCAATCTTATTACGTTACAATGAAAATTATTTTTTCGCAGTGTGAATACGTCATGCCAAATAAAAATGCATGTGTTTTGTGAACATTTTGTTTCCAACTAAACATACCACGATAACTATCCCATATATTATTGAATATATTGTTCATTGCACCAAGAAAGGTTTATTGTAGTATGATTTAACTTAAAATTAATTCATACTACAATATCCCTTATGCAGTTTTCTGATATTGCCTCGCTGATACATTGTTCTCTTTCTCCAAGTAGATTACTCTCCTTTAAAGTTGTGCTTCGTTGAATGTTGTCGTTTCTGTGGATCACGATACGTCTGCAATGCCGTCCTTCTGCCTATCTGCGTTGACTTGTTCACCAAAACTCCGGATTTAAGTTAGATCATAATTGCATTCAGTGTGGCAAGAAATCGATGTTCGTTTTCGTTGCTTCTTTAACCTTTCTGTTCGTACAACGATTTTAAGTTTCCCCCGATCGCCGTACAATCGTCTTCAGATTCTGTTTCCGTTTGCTACATAACCATATTCTCTCACCGCACCATTCCATCTCAACGGTTTTGTTGTGGACACTTCTAATTGTGGTGGTTTTACTCTCCGTGCAGAGGTCTTAGGTTTTGTGATACCCTGAATCACTCCCAAGTCCATATCGTGTTTTCTGCTGCATTAACACATTTTACAGTTTAACAGTATTTAACATTTAGTCGTTTAACATTTAACAGTATTTTACGATGGTGACCATACATCGTTCATATAACATCATGGTAACTACTTACTCTCTTACACTCATCTATTTATTTATGCTTATGTTCACTGCAACATTAAACAACTACAATAAGGATTACGGTGTTCAAGGGTCTTCATCAGTGTTCTGTAAAGCCAATGTTCACTCTGAAAGCTACTACATAGTTAATTTTGTGATTTGACTTGCGCGAAATGCAGGACTTTGAACTGACTAGCATGCGACATTTAAAGCGCTATCTCTAAACAAAAACGAAAAGAATGATAGGCTTCTTGAACAAATTGCCGCATGGTTGTATTACCAATTGACTCATTTAGTGGATTTAAGAGTGGCAGAATGGCAATATACATGCCAGGTTCCATGCATATGTCACCACTAAAAAGATCTTCGTCTGTGTTTTAACTGGCAAAATGTCCCGTCAATCAACAATCAATGAGCTTTATACTAGGAACACATATCTCTAAGAAGTAAATTCCGGGCTGCTTACATGTCAAATATATACAAAAACAGGTCACGAATGTGAAAATTACGTTATAACTCAATGTATATGTATTGCATAAGTTCATCATATTAATAGTACACGTTGCCATTGTAAGGCTGTGCACAAAATAATGTAAACAATTACGAAAAGGCCTGTTTAAGCAGAAAATTATTCAGACCCTTCCTAAAAAGTCCACAAAGACGTTGTGATCCCAAAGTTGTGATGGAAGCGAGTCCCAAAGTGAGGGAAACGTTCGTCGGGCGAACTGTTACAAGTCAATGCTACGAACGACAACGAGAGGCTGGTCAGTGGAACGAAGACAGCAGTACAGAGCATAATTCGTTGTGCCACAGGTAGCCAGGACAGCTCTCGACACGCGCGACACACCATGTGTTTACCTGTCGTCTGTTCTGCTCCACTGATGTCTGTTCTTACCTAGGCCTGTGTAGCGTTTATGCATTCTCTCTGTAAACTGCACTTAGCCTACATATCCGTTGGGTTTACCTCATACATCACGACAGTGAGTAATATAATACGCCGTCAGACATGTATCGATTTCAACCGCGGACACAACATTACATGATTGTTTTCGATCGGCAGCTTGAGCGACATGTCATTTAGTGTCGTCGACGGCCACGTCTCAGACACTGTGACATGGAGACACGGTTGTAAGAGCTGTCATAACAAGGACGTCTGCCCTGACTGATGATGTGAATTGTATATCGACGAACGTTTGTTGTAGCTGATTACTAGCTAGTGATACGTTTTGCAAAGAGTACGCCGTGTCGAGTTAGCGCTGCTGTTTACTCCTTTGCTTGTGTAACTCTACGCACGTAGATGCAATCGCTAAAACAGTTGATAGTTAGACAGCAAGTTAGCCTATAATGAAACTTCCGTCGTCGTCGTCGTCGTCGTCGTCGTCGTCGTCGTCGTCGTCGTCGTCGCGTCGCCGTCGCCGTCGCCGTCGCCGTCGCCGTCGCCGTCGCCGTCGCCGTCGCCGTCGCCGTCGCCGTCGCCGTCGCCGTCGCCGTCGCCGTCGCCGTCGTCAACGTTACCATAATCAAATATATCAGCACCAACATCGTCTGGAGCAATAACAACAGCAGCAACAACAATATTTTGCCGATATTTCTTCGCAACATTGCCGATATGTCGAGATACTGTTCGTCATGGTCAACGTGTGCCATTCATGACTTTATTTCGTAGATATATTTCAATTTGTCGGACACCTAGTTTCTTGCGTTGTTCCTGTTTAGATAGTACTACCCATTCTTTGTCAAACTACCCGCTACGGCCACGAAGCAACACGTACCATATACAATGAAATGGTGCCTACCACTGGCGACACAATGTCTAAGATAAATCAACATGACGTCATTCGATGTTTGCACCAACCAGAGAGAAGGAAAACAGACCAATAAAGGTCTGTACTCTGTTGCTGGAGACGAGGAAGACAACGAAGGAGTCGGTATGTCATGACACACACAACTCTTACGCACGTCAGATGAGATGATTGAGTCACACACAGTCTTCACTCGTATACGCCGGGTACTGTATCGACGTCCTCGGCAGAGAACAATCGAATTAGTGTCAGATTACTTGCCGGACTCCGCGACTGTTTCCGACAAATTGACCCCAGGTGCTTGGGTGTTAATTATTTACTCATCGTTACTTACACAACACGTTCTCGGCGGACGAGTAATTCGTCCATTCAACAGCACAAACTGTCTGATCCTAAGTAACCCCGACACGACCTTAAGCCAGTTAGTAGCTCCATAGGTCAAATGTCAAATTGTGTTTATCGTATCGGGTGACCTCAAAATAATTGCAATTATATCATAGTGTTGCTTCTAAATGCACGATCAACAATGACATTCATTTCAACGGAAGCATTGTGTTATATCCATCTAGTCTCAGTTGGTGACATATAATAATAATAATAATCCAAATAATAATTATAATAATGCAACGTATAAGCAGTACACACGTTGAAACATATATAGTTATGGAAACGCCAGAACGCAATGGTTGATAAGCAGTGTAATAAAGGGAAATGTTTTAGTGACGGCGAATTGCGAAATCCCACAAGCGATAAATTATTTTGACCTTTTGTCTTTACGCCGCAGCCCCACAAGAGTTCGAAGTAAAAGTTATGGAGCTAAATTACACAATTGTTCCGATCGTTCCACACGCACCAATTTTGGACCAGTGTTAGAGACGGCCCTGAGATTATTTGTTCGCTGCCGCCAAATGTGTCTCCCGAACTTCCGTTTTTATGTTGCCGAATCCTGGTTACGGTCACGTGATACTGTTACTTTTAAGGTTTATTTAACTAAACATATGAGGTTTGATCCAAGAAGGTACCATTGCGCTTCTTCAAGATTTTGGTGACACATTCCATCCATCCATCCATCCATCCATCCATCCATCCATCCATCCATCCATCCATCCATCCATCCATCCATCCATCCATCCATCCATCCATCCATCCATCCATCCATCCATCCATCCATCCATCCATCCATCCATCCATCCATCCATCCATCCATCCATCCATCCATCCATCCATCCATCCATCCATCTATCCATCCGTCCATCCATCCATCCATCTATCCAATAGCAGCAGCAGTTCACTGGTTCGCATCACTATTTAGTCAGCCACCCTCGCACTTGCACGTGCAATTCTTCTTGTTGCACACTTCCGGTTTACGACTATGTAGTGGGGCAAGAATGGTCCAGAGGGGCCGACTGTTTGATGCATTCATTCTATTTCAATCGTTATGCTTCTACGTGAAACTGTCGGGGAGCAAGGATCTTTTGCCATGCTTGAAGAGAGAGGCATGGAGACATAATATCGTTGGGAACGACTACCTTTGGGAAAGCTAGTATCGTTGACTGTTGCTGGACGCCTTGCCCTATGTGAGCACAGCGACTCTTTCGATGCGCTGCATGTGTGAACATATTCTCGAATGAATAACTCCGGATCTCCGGTTAACGATGTAATCGTCTGTGTAGAGAAACAAAGACATCTTGTCACAGCCCGTTGGGGTGTGAAATACGGGTAGATCCGGCGACTTTGATGAACCCAACTGGTGGATTTTGCTGCGACCAAAGCCAATCCAATGCTCTGAAAGTTCAAGCCGGTCAAAGAACAACGATGATTTTGTCGACGGTGCACGCGACTGCTTCTGCTTCGTTACGGTCCCGAATCGACGCATAAGACAGATCTATGCAGGATGATACGCGTGACTGCCTGTAGATGGTTGCAAGGCCGGAGTGCTTACACTTGGAGCGGTGGTTGGAGGTCACCGGTGCTGAGGAGAAGAGCGGTCCACTTGGTCCCTCTTGGTCACCTGTTTATTGACAACGGAGTATAGCATATTTCTGTTTTCTGTATACATTTGAAGTTACATATTCAACAATATTTCATATATTGCATTCGTTTGTTATTGTAGTCGTACATCCGCGTGACACGTGTGCGTTAATTGTCATTCCGTCGTGACTGCGACACATCAGCGAGGTCCGTCGTAGTTGTTGATGTTGGACGATACAAACTATTAACTCGGCTTGCTCCCCAGTCCTCCCTTCCTCACACCCCCGGCCTACCCTCTGCTCTTCCCTTTCCCAAACCCCCTTTTCCCACAAACCATTTCCAATGTGTTTTTCCTCTCCCTTGTAAAACAGTAATATTCGCAGGCATACCCAGGGCTTCCCCTCCATCCCTCCCTTTCCCCAAACCCCCTTTCCCACGTGTTTCTTCTCTCGCTTCTAAAACAGCAATAACAAAACACATTTTGTTTAGCTTTAACGGCAGTCTGGACGAGCGAATTAGCTTAATACAACACACATATGCGGAATAATGTTAACGTTACCATGGCCATTAATGGGTTAACCTTCATCGTGACACCGTCGCTGTAAATGTCGTCATCTTGGTCCGTATTCTGGTGCAATGCAATCAATCAACCTTCATTAAAGGACTCGGATATTGTGTAAGAAAAGCCACATTCAATCAGCCTAGTCTAGCAAGAGACTGTAACATATATAGGCAATTGGGAACTTTTTATATGGTTAGATGTATGTACGTGCAAATACGATGATGAAAGTCTAATTAATTTACGATCAACTGTCTATTACGTAAAATCTTTTTTATTTAATATATAAGTCCCTCTAACTTCACACATATACAAACATGATTCACGCTTCGAACGTAACACATCAAAACAACGTTCGTTTCGCACGCATACACGCGGTTTGCGCGTATGGGCGTATGGGCATGCGTACGATCGGACAATCGGGCGCCTTTGTGACAAACGTACACTGCACACGATTGCGTTGCAAACAACAGGTGCGGTTTTATTAATCAAATTAATTTCGATGCGTGCGACACCTAACATTTTCTTTCGCTTTCGCTTTCAGGATGAACGAAGTCAAGTACTGACAACAACAGGATTAATAATAACAGTGAGTCTCGATATTGCTATATTAACATCTGATGTGTTTTGTCATATATACGTGTGTATATATATATATATATATATATATATATATATATATATATATATATATATTGTTTGTGTTGATGTTGAATTTAAGGATTTAGGCGCAACAGAAGTTATCTAATTAATATAATATTATTATAATATATATATATATATTATATATATATATATATATATATATATATATATATATATATATATATATATATATATATATATATATATATATATATATATATATATATATATATATATATATATAGTATATATGTGTGTGTGTGTGTGTGTGTGTGTGTGTGTGTGTGTGTGTGTGTGTGTGTGTGTGTGTGTGTGTGTGTGTGTGTGTGTGTGTGTGTGTGTTGTGTGTGTGTGTGTGTGTGTGTGTGTGTGTGTGTGTGTGTGTGTGTGTGTGTGTGTGTGTGTGTGTGTGTGTGTGTGTGTGTGTGTGTGTGTGTGTAATTGCTATATTAACCATCTGATACGTTTGTCTCCTACATTTGTCATATATACTATATATATATATATATATATATATATATATATATATATTATTTTTTCCAAGAACGTTACTTTCCCAGCACTAGAACTAAGCTCAACAGTGACAAATGTGCTTTCTCTGTAGCTGCATCCAATGTCTGTAGTCGCTGTGATAACTTTTTTATCATCTAAAATTATAGCCACCTTTCGTTAAAAAAAAACATTAATACTGATTTGTTTGATATCGCATTCGCAATCATCAATTGTGTTCGCTCCCGTGCTCTAGTGATCATTTTTGCGTGTCCCTGGTCACGATTATGCCAAGAGTTATCGATTATTGTAAGTAGCGCCTCTAAGCACATATTCCCGATGACACTGGCGCTATAGAATTGTATTGTTGTCATTATTCATACATTCATGTTTTTAAAAATATATAAAGTTCACATTAAAGAA
>JAODUO010000493.1:72500-95000 GCA_025642075.2 Ridgeia piscesae
GTGTGTGTGTGTGTGTGTGTGTGTGTGTGTGTGTGTGTGTGTGTGTGTGTGTGTGTGTGTGTGTGTGTGTGTGTGTGTGTGTGTGTGTGTGTGTGTGTGTGTGGTGTGTGTGTGTGTGTGTGTGTGTGTGTGTGTGTGTGTGTGTGTGTGTGTGTGTGTGTGTGGTGTGTGGTGTGTGTGTGTGTGGTGGTGCGTGGTGTGTGGGTGTGTGTGTGGTGGGTGTGGTGGTGTGTGTGGTGTGTGAGGTGGGTGCGCGTGCGGGTAGGTGGTGTATGGAGTGGTTTGTTATTTGTGTGTTGTGGGTTTACGTGTGTCGTCGGGGCGTGGCGTGCGTGCGTGCGTGCGTGCGTGCGCGTGGGTACGTGGGTACGTGGGTGCGTGGGTGCGTGGGTGCGTGCGTGCGTGCGTGGGAGCGTGGGTGCGCGTGCGCTCGTAGGTGCGTGGATACATGAGACAAAGTCAAAGGAACACATTTAAAAACCAGCCTTCATTATGCATGTGCTTGATCCGAGGTTTACAGTTTCTCAGTTGCTCACCATTGTCCTAATAAAAACGATGTGTCTGGCCAAAACCGAACATGACTGCTGCTTGATTGCTGGGGTAATCGGGCATAGATCTACAAATTGATTCACACCGCTTTGGATATATATATTATAATTTATAATCTTACACCTGTGACTGGACTACAGCAGTTTGGAACGCATTCGAAACAGTAGCAAAGACAATAAACAAACAGACCTCTACGTTTAAGAATCACCGCGCATAAAACACGTCACATGGCAAAGTGTTGAACCAAGAGTGCATTAGGAGTGCACATCGTCCTAGTTACACGTGACAAGAGTAACTCCGACAAGCGACAAGCAGACGCCCTGGCGCATGTGGACAACGGGAGTAAATTGCCTCTGTCGGACACCTTATCACTATCACGGCTGGAGATCAAACGTTTGACATGCAACCTTCAGAAGAGCAATGTTTCGCCGTCGCTTCAGTGGATCCGCAGTGGCTATCTTCGCAAAAATTCCTCCATCAAACGCTGCAATGGATTATGGCGTATTCGACGCCGCCAACCAAAAGGTCACCCGACAACAACTCAGGCTCGTTGTGTCACGTGGCCACCATCGTTGTGTCACGTGGCCACCATCGTCAAATTAAGTAAGATCGCAAGACGGATTAGATGGCTAACCGTGATCGCACTTCCGGGCTAATGTCAACCTCGGGCTATGCCAGGGAACTGATTTCTTGTAAGGTCAATGGTTATGCTGGATACAACAATGACAAGTTGCTATAGCTATTATCAAGCGGTGAGCGGATAATCTACCAGATTGCTTTTCAGATGTGGGCCTAGTTGTAAAGTTAACTGATTAAGTTGACGAGTAGCGTTTCATTGCCTGTTTCTTACCTGTCCCCAGTTATGATTACGAGGCCTGCTTAATAATTTAGTTTGTTGCGCCTAAAGTTGTACTTAAAATTTCAAGGATGTAGGCGCTATATAAATGTTGCTATTAGTATTATTTGGACAGTTAACTAGTACATATACAGTACTATTCAATTAACATCTTAGTTGATGTCAGCGTCGTTTTCCCGATTATTAAGCGGCTTGTTATTACTACTACTATAATAATAATAAGAAGAATTATCATTTTTAGTATTTATTTAAATAGGTTCATTATCAGCGCCTCCATTTGTGAATCATGAAACACAAACTTGGATTCAAACAGTGCGTTTCTCTTTATCCGCGGAAAGTCGCAATGTCATCTGTTCACATTTATGTCTGCTGACAGGATGCTGCTCGTGTTATACGCGATGTTTCAACACTGACTACGGGGGCGCACGAGCAGACAGTCAGGTCTTAGCGCTGTAATCAACAGCAGCATTACGTGTGCAGTGTACCACTAACAGGTGTAGTCTTGTGCGTTCGTTGGCTGTATGAAAGCAGACACCGGGGCTTAATGCTTAGCAGGCAAGAGGCGCAATTGTGGCAAAGGAATGTTTGCTCACCTTGTGTCAGATTTTTTGGTACGCTGAAATACTGATGTCAGTAAACATGCAAGGGTAAGATTGACCTCGATCCTGAACCTGTTTGCTTTTTTGACTGATCTTGCACAGCCGACCGCCGTCTCCAGCAGTCTCGGGGGTCCACTCTCGTCTACCTCTCGCTCTCAATCCCCACCCCACCCTCATCCCTCTTTATCTCCCATTACCGACCAGGTTATCCTAGCTTCCCTCCCCCTCCCACTCCCCTCGTATCCGCATTCGTTGCCAGACATTCGTCTTCTCCCATTCGCATCACGTGTCCGGTCGACTTTAATCTACACCGTTCTATCAGATAAAAACATTCTGTTGTGCCAATCGAAACGAGCGTAGGTCAACTTGCATCATTCCTACAGTTCAATAGTTTCTTCCTGGTATTTATTTTGTGTACGGCATAATTGTCAGAATTTGTTCATCTGTGATATTATTGTCAACATTTGTTCACATGTGATATTATTGTTACATTTATTTCATCTGTGATATTACTGCCACATTTCGTTCATCTGTGTGTTCATATTGTCATATATCGTTCATCTGTGATATTATTGTCACATTTAATTCATCTGTAATATTATTGTGAAATGTCGTTCATCTGTAATATTATTGTGAAATGTCGTTCATCTGTGATATTATTTTCAAATGTCGTTCATCTGTGATATTATTTTCAAATGTCGTTCATCTGTGATATTATTTTCAAATGTCGTTCATCAGTGATATTGTTTTCAAATGTCGTTCTTCTGTGATATTTTTGTCAAACGCCGTTCATCTGTGACATTATTGTCAAACGTCGTTCAACTGTGATATCATTGTCATCTGCACAGCGACCGGATGAACATCACGAATGCGTCGTCAGACATCCAGACTCACGGCCTGCGCAAGAACGGCGAGTGGGACGTGGTGAGGACGCGGTCGGAGTGGAAGGAGAACGTGCTGCCCTGCTGTCCACTCACGCGCTACCCCTACGTCGAGTTCACGCTCTATCTGCGCAGGTGCGGGCCTTAGTCATCCCAGAGATACTGGTAGGGAGCTGGAGCACCAGGGGATTGAACACGGAGGAACCATTTTGCAACTTGTTCAGCGGCCTCACGCGGATGGAACTAGAACTAAGGGATTAACAGTCTAGCAAACGTTACAAGAGTTATACTTTGTAAAACTGTACGCAGCTATCGTTATAAGATTTTTTTAGTACACGTCCTTGTTAGCAATATTATTGACATGTATCGACAGTATTGTGACATAAACTCTTCATCAAAACAAGCAACCATTAATATTTGTTACTCGGTTGGTTTTGTGCAGTTTTAGGTTGTGCAATGTGCAATTTATTAATATAATAATGTTTGCTTTCGACAGGTAATTGTTACGAAGTTTTGAAATGCGAATGACAAAAAGAAAATGACATTAAATTACAACGGAAAACGCAGCATACCTACCTAAATGCGACGACAGTTTAATTAGAATGTATTTTTAATTTTTCGACGTTACAGACGCTGCACATTCTACGTGACCAACATCATCCTGCCATGCATCCTCCTCTCCGTCCTCGTGCTCATCGTGTTCTGCCTGCCGCCAGATGGCGGGGAGAAGATCTCGCTCGGGATCTCGGTACTTCTCGCCTTCACCGTCTTCCTACTGATGGTTGCCGAGAACGTGCCGCGCACCTCACTCCACATCCCTATAATTGGTGAGACGTCGTTCAAGTCCCGGGCAATTTTCCCACAATCAAATATCTGGTTTTTCTTAGTAAACTATATTCGGTAATCCGTGTATAAATACAATTTTTGATTACCAAAACTGAGTTTGGTAATTGATATATGCCCTTCTCCGTGTGACGTCACATACGCCAATTTCAAACACTATTATTTCGTACAATATGCGTCGTTTGGAGTATTTTGACATGTCTGCATTTGCGGAGGTTAGTGTGGACCTATTGGTGGTTATATATGAAGGCGTATCGCCACTCACGCACAGCGCAGACTGTTTACCTTGGCAGCAGCCTCGAGAAGCTTGAGGTCACTTCGAGTCTATCTATGGCAGCTGACGTGTTAATTGATTATAGCCTGACGAACCGATGTAGCGTTTTGAGACACGACTGCAGATGTTCTTGAAACGCAAGGTCTGCACGCAAAAAGGTTCAGGCTGTTATCGCAGTCACCGCTACTGTTTTTATATTATTCACACTCGCTCTATCACAAATGTCACTTTGTTGCAGTCTTACTTCCTTCGTGGGTACCTTTTGTGTCGTCACACATGTCGCGAGTACTTCTCGTCTGTAGCACGAATGCCTCCGTCCCACATGCAAGCTAACGTGCACGCGCATGCACACACACACTCGCACATATATACATACACACATGCACACACGCACACATGCACATACCCATAAGAGTGGCCAAATTTTACACAGTAAGAAAATTATTGTTGAAATCAACAACGCATATGGGCTAAAAATGAGATTGGGTGAGAAAACAACTGTGTATATTGTTCAGGGAAATCCACTCACCCAAAACGTTTATCGCATAGTGATACATTTAAGAATCTGTCCATTTGACAGTCACATGTGTTCAATGGTGAGCCTACGAATGTTCTATCCTGTGATCGTTTTGATTGATTTAGAATAAATTCAGCTTGACTGCCCAAGCTGCAACTATGAGCAACTCTGGTAATTTGCATAAATACAAGATGGTCACCGGTCAGATCTTAACAATACTTTAAAACCACTTGTCATAGAATTATGTGTAATACCTCTTTTTAACGGTATTTGTGTATGTAGAATCCATTTCTGATGTTACATTTTTAGTTCGAGGTCAAGATCAGATGCTGAAGGTCAGGTAAAGGTCAAACTTAACCTCTCGGAGGACAACAAATGAAAACTTCTATGAAATTATATGTTAGTTCATTCATGAATAAAAATGTTTATATGTAAAAGTCATTGCAAGTATGTTATAAGTAATGCTATCTATAACAATAGATAAAAGATAGCTTTACACAATCAGCTATAAGCATGAGGTCTATGTGATCTTAATAAGTGCAGATAATAGTAATAATCTTCATAATAATCACCCTCAACATCCTCATACACATTCGCCTACATCTTCATCCTCTCATCCTCCAGATCGTTCTCTTCAGCTTTCTCCATCTCGATACCCTCCTCGTCTTCAACCATAAACCACTTCTGTGTTGGTGTTTGGATTGCAGCAGCCGTCATCGTCAGAGCAGTTGCTGTATGACATGCACGAAAGACATTCTTTATCGCAGCCACATACTTCAATGCTGCATTTCTTGCCCTGTACTCACAGTGAATCACATCAGGTGGACCTAGGTCAGCCTAAGATATAGCAGGAGCTGGGACGCCATCCCAGATCTCCTAGCCGAACTGACTCGTCAGGTGGGGCTTGCTGGTCTGCCGCTCTCTACAGCATGACCTGCAGATTGGTCGGCAGAATGTGCAGGAACAGGTTGGTTGATGTTGGAGGCAGAGCATTGACGTTGGGACTTTTCTTCTTCTTGATGAAGTGTGTGAAGCGGGCCGACGCCATGGATGTCCCCGGTGGCTGTGCGATAAAAAAGGGTTTGCCGTCTCCATCAGATCCGCCTGGGTCGCGCCCACTTCCCATAGTGAATTATCATAGGAAATCTTCAGTGAGCAAGGTGTTTAACGCATTGGTCATGGCTTTGGTGTATGGAAATGAGGTCATGTCAAAATTGATCAGGGCGTGCATGTCATACTACCGCAGACACTGTGGCCCAGCATTGTCATATCCCACCGCTCCATTTGCACCTTGCACCCCATCTCCTCCAGATACACTCAACATACCAGTAGGACAAATACGTCTTTGTCGTCGCTAAGTAAACGGGTCATGCTTTTAGACTAGAATTTCTTTTTTACTCATGGTGAAGAAATCCAGTCTGCGTACTTCGTCAAAACCCTGTCACATTGCATGCATGGTGGTGCATTACAAGAGGAAGGATGAAGAAAATGAGGAAGATCTAGGATGCTTATTATATGTTGCCATTGTGGATGATAAAGCACATAATGCGAGCACCATGTTTGCCATACTTCACACTGCATACACATTCTGAAAAATCCCAAGCACCTGCTATATTCATTGTCTTACAGATTCGCCAACGAGTCAGTATAGCAATATCTTCGTCACGACCTGCAGCTGACTGCTGTTCGTCGAGGCTAATCATAACAACGTCCATGTGATGGAGTGGGCGGCATCACAAAAAGGCGGCCGATGAGGCCATTAACAGGAAGCAAGTCACAATGTCTGGATGCGCAATATACTTTACAAGAAACCCAAAGATATCTCTAGCAAAAGACTATTCCTGCTATGCAGTGGATCTTTCAATGATGCGATGGCATTCATGGTTTGCTTCGACTATGATGCCACAGCATCATGGTGGAAAGATCCTAACTGCAGGTAAAAGACAGGCCCTGCAATAAAGGCTGCAGTTACGATGCCAACAAAAACGCATTTTTGAGGGACATTTGATATGTGGGAAAAGACAACAGCCAAACGTCAAACACACCGCTCACGCGCTTGCGGTTTTGGACGTGGACGGAGGCATGCATGTGCACGCAAACTTTAATCAACATTCGAGAAAACATGTTTGTCGTCTAGAAAGACGTGTCGGTGTAGGCGATGTGTAAAGCAATAAATACACGTTAAGCCTGGCGTACACTACACTACACAACAAACGTTGTTGTGTGTTTGGACAATAAACGACAAATGTTGGATCGCGCACACTATACAACAAAAGTTGTACATAAGCGTAACAAATGTAGTTACTGCTGCGATCCTAGTATAGTAACAGCAGCCTTTATTGCAGGACATGTCTTTTACCTGCAGTTAGGATCTTTTCACCATGATGCTGTGTGCATTCATGATGTTTGGCTGTCGATATTGGTGCCATGCAGCCATCTGGCATTCGCATTGAGAACGTCATCCACTGATAGCAAGAAATAGTTGATTTTGCTAGAGATATCTTTCTGGGTCTACTTTAAATAATATTTTGCGCAGTCTATGACTGTGACTTGCTTCCTGTTGATGGCTTCATCGGCCGCCTTTTTGGGACGCCGCCCACTCCGTCACATGGACTAGTCTCGACGAACAGACAGTCAGCTGCATGGTCGTGACGAAGATATTGCTATACTGACTCGTTGGCGAATCTGTAAGACAATGAATATAGCAGGTGTTTGGGATTTTTCAGAATGTGTATGCAGTGTTGAAATATGGCAAACACGGTGCTCGTGAAACTAAATGCACACGCCGAAAACCAAGATATGCTGAGAAGATCGAGGTGCTGGGCTAAGCCACATATTCGCGAGCATGACGAGCAAAGGGCGTGTCGGAACCTTAACTATGACAACAATTGTTACGCCCGATACCAAACTTTAATGCACCCATAAAAAAAACAGTATAATCAAATCCGTTGTAATATATGATGTATGCAACGTACATGTAAAAGCATTATACGAAATAAAATTTATAAAAAAACATTTTTTGCCAATTACAAGTTTTTACTTGTCATGAGCAGAACAATCTCCAGCCGTATGGAATCACATTTTCATGGTTTATACGTTTACAAAAAATAAAATTCATCGTATGCATAAAGAAGAACAACATAGATATCGAAAAAAGCAATACGTTTCAAATATAATTGTTTTTAATATTTATTTATTTATTTATGATGCTTAAGCGAGTATGAAACCTTGGTATCTGGCGTAATACGCGATAAATATATTTAGCAATTATATTGCTGCCAATTGGTGAATTCACCGATTTAAATGAAAATATTTTGACAATTCAGTCTTCAGGAAATATATATTATAGCTTCCAAGTTTAATGCAAATCGAAAAATATAAACAAAAATGCATTTCCAACGCCTACTATCAGACTGTTTTGGAGAATCGCCCATATATCACGGCTACCATTTTATCCTATATCACCCACGTCACGCGTACTTCTATGTTTTAATTATAGACCTCATATATATTTGTATCCACTGTCATACACGTCACGCGTACTTCTATGTTTTAATTATACACCTCATATATATTTGTATCCACTGTCATACACGTCACGCGTACTTCTATGTTTTAATTATACACCTCATATATATTTGTATCCACTATGATACACGCCAAGCGTACTTCTATGTTTTAATCACATACCTCACATGTATGTGTATCCACTGTCATACACGTCACGCGTACTTCTATGTTTTAATTATACACCTCATATGTATTTGTATCCACTGTCATACACGTCACACGTACTTCTATGTTTCAAAGTATATATCTCACGTATATTTATATCCACTGTCATACACGTCACACGTACTTCTATGTTTCAAAGTATATATCTCACGTATATTTATATCCACTGTCATACACGTCACACGTACTTCTATGTTTCAAAGTATATATCTCACGTATATTTATATCCACTGTCATACACGTCACACGTACTTCTGTATTTCAATCATATACCTCACCTGTATTTGTATCCACTGTCATACACGTCAAGCGTACTTCTATGTTTTAATCCCATACCTCACATGTATGTGTATCCACTGTCGTACACGTCACGCGTACTTCTATGTTTTAGTCACACGTGTATTTGTATCCACTGTCATACACGTCACGCGTACTTGTGTGTTCCAGTCATATACCTGACGAGTACAATGGCGCTCGGCACGATGTCTGTGTGTCTCACGGTGTTTGTCCTCAATCTACACCATCAAGATGGCGCCCGCCCCGTCCCCACGTGGTCGCGCGTTCTCGTTCTTCATTACCTCTCGAAGGTTCTCTGCGTGACGTCGCGCAAACCGGACACGGAAATACGTCGGCGAAACGTTGGTGTCGGCACCCTGCGCAACGGCCTGCGCAACATCGTCACCGACATCGGCCTGATCAGCCCCGGCAGCACGGGGCGTGCGCGTGCGCATGCGCACGCGCACAACGGCATCATCGTCGAGAACGGCGACTCCTCGGCGACGGAGATGCAGGAACTGGTGACGCGCGCGCGTCGCGATCGTCACGTGACGGCCGTCGATCACATGACCGACTGGCGCGAAATGGCGCACGTGCTGGATCGACTGTTCTTCTATGTCGTGTTTATTCTGATGACGGCGGCAACGTTGGTTGTGTTTTGCGTGCCAGCAGCGAACAATTCTAAGACGTTCGGCGAGGAGGTTACTTAGACTTAGGACACAACTGTCTCACAACCATCGGCAATCTCACGCCAGCGGTCATCGTACACTTGGCATGTCGTGTTGTCTCGCGCTAATTTGCTGACAACTACTACCTTTTGTCAACTGCGCGTGGGATAATATTGACGTGTGGTAACGTTGAATGAGCTGATTACGTGAACGACTGTACTGAATATGACTTTTACATCGGGAAACATCACCTTGTGAATAGCGCCATCAGACCTTAAAGTGGGCTGAAGCATTGTCATACGTCACGGTTCGCTGCCGTCTATGGGGGTGAATTTCACGAAAGATATTTGATGCTTCGCTACCAATGCCGCGGCATAACATGGTAGCGTTGTTGTAGCGAAGCGCTGCTTGGAGCATCATTTCATGTTGTCGAAGGGAGCTCGAACGTGCAAGAAAGTGGACGTTTTGTCAGGCAAAACGCGCAATGTGGATACTACTGTAAATTATTATCACAAACTGTGATCAGGCTTATTGGATAAAGTTCCATTCGGGCAAATGACGTGAACAAGACATGTAAACAAGCACATGACGACTGCATGCTTGTTGGCGTTTGAACTCTCGCGCGGCTTTAGTCTCGCGTGAGCTGTGTCGTGCGTTGTCTAGTTCCCGAAACCAATAATTGGATTATTATGTAACATAAATCGTAAGTTACTAATGAGGTAGCTTTGTACTAACGAACAAGTTGTATTGTTATGTTATTAATTTAATAAAATGTGAACAGAACTAGCATTGATTCTTCAACACTAGCTAGGCTAACCATCCTAAATAACGTACTATTAAATATTTTAGATGGAACCAAAAAGGCATATTTAAGACTTATGCATCTGTGAGATGCAACTATACATTAGCAGCCATAATCAAAAATATTACGCAGGCGGAATAGGTGTGTTTAAGACACGTAATTCGAAATGGTACGGCGAGCGCCATTGTGATAAACATCCGAGTCTTGCTTGTTCCTCTTCTCCCGTCTCCAAACTGAGACTATTGCTCTAATTGATGTCTCCAAATTTGTTATATCGACGTAGATATGTGAGGTCTGCATAATGCACTGCGTGAGACTAAGACGTTTGTTACAAGACATTATCATTAGGAGTTATATAAATTTGCTCAATTACATATACACGTGCGATAACAAGATCTAGAGTTCGACAAGTTGTCATCTCACTCCCCCGAATGTAACGTGAAATTTTAATAACCTTCCGGATTTTTATAAATTAGTGATATCAAATCCAAGTCTTGCCTTAGCATAATCCAAACATATCTAATTTAGACAAAGTGATAAACTTGGCACAATATATAACACACCACACAATTTTCAATTGTGTCCAGGGGCAGACAACCCGCCCAGTATTCCCGCCACGCGGAGAGATCTTCTTGATGTGTCAGCTACTGCTAGGAATACGTCTCCCACCCAAAACACGAGATCAACGGTACGTGTTGCAGATGTTCAATTCGTCATATACCGTGGCTTGTGAAGCTGACGTACTTATGAGTTTCTGTTTCACTTCATCCGCACACAATCTGTGTGGACTGCAAAAACGCTCTGAGTGACGTCATGGTATTTTGCAAACGCTGCGATAAGGCCTGGACGCCCGCACCGATACGTGCAATTATGTCCGCTTGCTTACTTACCTACAGCGCTTGCCGGATCGATCGTAAGCCCGTGCTAACTCCAGTCGCGTCCAGACGTTGTTTTAGAGCGCACTGCACGTCATGCGAAAATGCCAAGAGAGTGTTTGTTCACGCAGAACGCATCAGCGGCATAGATGGAAAAAAATGTTGTTGGAAAAAGAGGAGATGAATTGGCGAGAGTGTTATCGCTGACCGGCAGTTTTGTGTTGTAGCGTGGAACTCTTCTAGCGTCATCTCGTTCTGTTGTGGTTTATTATTTATGGAGTCCGTTCGTTGGGCATTTGTCTGTGAAATGTTAATTGGAGAAACAGCGTGAGCACCGAGAAAATAAGATATTTGAACTATGTTCTAGTAAAGGACTAAGTAAATGTAATGTTAATGAAAGGTAGACACGAGAACTTGTGGTAATACACACACGCACGCACGCACGCACGGGATAGAGAACGTGTGTTTATATGTAGTTGTATATTATAAGTATAGTAGTATGTATGTATATGTAATAGTAGTACGATGTATGTATGTATGTATGTATGTAATGTAGCATGATGTATGTATGTAGTATGTATGATGATGTATGATGATGTATGATATGTATGTATGTATGTATGTATGTATGTATGTATGTATGTATGTATGTATGTATGTTGTACGTATGTACGTAGTACGTACGTATGTATGTATGTATGTATGTATGTATGTATGTATGTATGTATGTATGTATGTATGTACATATGTACGTATGTATGTATGTATGTATGTATGTATGTATGTATGTATGTATGTATGTATGTATGTATGTATGTATGTATGTATGTATGTATGTATGTATGTATGTATGTATGTATGTATGTATGTATGTATGTATGTATGTATGTATGTATGTATGTATGTATGTATGTATGTATGTATGTATGTATGTATGTATGTATGTATGTATGTATGTATGTATGTATGTATGTATGTGTGCACGTACGTACGTACGTATGTATATATGTAAGTGAACCAGTTCTTGGACGTGAGTTATCTGTTTCTACAGGCGTCGAAGCCTTTAGGCTGACGTAGCATTGATACCATCATCAAAGCATTCCTAGACTTCAATGTGGCCCTGCGATGTTGCATTATCTTCATCATTCGCTGCCATCTGTGCCGGAGTAACATCAGTCATGACTTCGATCAGAAGAAATGATGGATTTCGTTCACTAATCTACATCTTAGACACAACAATCAATTACCGCAGACATGTTTAGATAAAACTGAAACGTAGATGGCTATCTTTAGCGGTAACGAGATAGTGGTAGCTTCAAACCAAGGTTTCAACCACGTCCAACAAAATTACGAAAGTACTTTTGTTTATACCTCTGTGCTAATTGCATAATCCAAGACATGTACAGTAATCAGGGAAAGGGATATCGTCTGTTATTATTCCGTTCTCTTGAAATGTTGGTATGTCGCAATGAACTTTAAGAACGACGGCAACGCTGTTTACTGAAAAATTAATAGACGTCAGTAGTTATATGTTTGTGTTGAAGGACATTCCTCGAATCAGTATTTTCGCGACACGCTTTTCGGATAATACGATAACGTATCAGTTAATCACAACGGTTGTGTAATGATATTTTTCGATCTTGGTAAAAATAGTCGGAAAACAGGGAATGGTCCAGCTTGATACGGTATGATAGGCCTAATATTCATACATACGAAATTCAACAACCAAGTCAAGTCAAGTTGTTCGTCGATATTATTAAGGGTACGCATTCTATTATCAAACAAACTAACGCATTTTATTTTAAGCTGTTCAATATATTATACATGTTGCATATATATGTACACCGACAATTTACCATTGACATTTCTGAGGATTTAGTTATGCTTTTGATAGTACTAATATTTTCCAAGAAAACCTGGATTGTTATTATCGTTCCCTTGAATGTTTATTGTCAACTAAAACAAATAAAACCAATCGGTCTTCACGGACTGGTGAATATTATACATGACCAGTTCAGTTTGACCACTTTTCTTTGCGCCTCGCCAACTAGTTCTCGGATAATTCACTCTTGGGAATTGTTTATGTCGTTTAACTGCCAATGTTAAATTGGTCTGTGATACACTTTTTTTTTTTTCTCTTACTATAAATATATATATATATATATATATATATATATTATATATATATATATATATATATATATATATATATATATATACTGTTGTTATATCCTGTTCACCACACGCAGACTGGTAAGTTAAGAAACAGCCTGAAATAAGCACTGGCAAAGTCAAATAGGGGTAACGAAGTCGTATTTACTCTAAACACTATCCCACCAGAACGCAGCGTATTATTGTATTACGCATAGCACATGCATGTGTCATCGCCAATCCATCTGAGGTTTCTTTTCCCGCAGTTGTCGCTGGTAGCCGCGTTTTATTACAACCACCAGGTGTGTCGACGATAGCAAGATCCTATAACTGGGCGAGACCGCCCGGCCTATGGAACTTATAGAAGGTGAGAAGAGAGAGACGTGAGCAGAGATAATTTGTTGGGCAAACCGTGCCTGGAATCGTTTACACGTTGACGGGTGCGGGGAAGGACACCTACACTTCCCGGGGAAGGAAACCTACACTTCCCGGGGAAGGACACCTACACTTCCCGGGGAAGGACACCTACACTTCCCGGGGAAGGACACCTACACTTCCCGGGGAAGGACACCTACACTTCCCGGGGAAGGACACCTACACTTCCCGGGGAAGGACACCTACTACTTCCCGGGGAAGGACACCTACACTTCCCGGGGAAAATGATGTATGTTTTTGATGCCTGAACAATACTCACCCAGTGTTAGCTTGTCCTTGACCTTGCTGTGACATTTTGAACTCTTATGTATCGCTTTAAAATATGACTATGCACATATCATGCATATAGAGCATTGGTATTCCCTTCTATTCTGAAGGAGAGGTGCAATCGATATAGAGTAACTTCTAGTATAACGCAAATGTCACACGTACGGTGTCTACCTATGAGCTACGAGGACGGACAGACAACCTGCTTGCCAAGATGTAGACAACAAACTATCGATGCTGAACACGGCATAGTCAACTGGATACAGACCAACACAGCCACCATACGCAGGTATGGCAGCGGCACGTGTCCCGATGACGCGACGTCCCTATGTGAACTGCTTACACCAGTGCTGGAGCTGAACGTGTTATGCATACGTCGGATGTGAGGACGTACGTGGATCTGTTGCCGTACAGGTCGACCCGCCTACCACCCGGACCTGATGGATGAACATACGTTCTACATCCACAGCAATGTTGTCAACAGAGCGAGACAGATGACTATCCAGTGAAGGTAGTTTATTTCACCTGCCCACATCACAGCCATCAACAAGGCATGACATAGTATACTACTATGCGAAAAATTTTTTAAATTTATATATTATATATTATATATATATATATATATATATATATATATATATATATATATATATATATATATATATATATATATATATAAACTGAAAGGAAAGGAGCATATGACAATTAGATTCAGAGACCTGGAGAAGGTTTATGCTACAATCCCGTGGACCGGAAGTGTCAGGAGAGTCCAAAGTAAATGTTGGCCTGACACAGGGGAGCGCTTTGATCCCATTGTTGTTTATCGCTGCGGTGGAACTGATAAGCAGAAAGATTTGTACAAAAGACATACTCCGGAAACTATTGTATGCATATAGCCTTGCAGTAGTAGCGGATGGGGAAGCAAATCTCCTAGAACAGCTGATAGAGTGGAAAGATATTTTCAGCAGACATGGACTGAGGGTACGTTTGGAGAAGACGGAGGTAATGTGGGTGGGACATAGAAGGAAAGAGCTGTAAATAAACCTGGAAGGGAAGGAGATTAAGCAAAGAGACAGTTTTGTCTACCTTGGTGGAGCGATATATGGGGTTGGCAGTTCGCCAATCTCAAAAAGGAAAAACCTTGGGTGTGGCTTGGACATTGGCGTGGGTGTTCAGTTAAAAAAGTAAAGGTAAGTTCTTATATAGCACAGTACCCAATTCTCAGGACGCAGTGGTTCACGGAACATCTGTCGGTAATAATGCTTGACAACGATGAGATGATAGTTGACTTGACTGTGTGGACATCTTCTTTCCTAAATGCTGCTTATGTCAAGGCGATATCGTTCAAAGCATTCTTGGTGTGTCCCGGGTTTTTTTTTAAATTTTTCCCCCGGGGGTTTGGGTTCCCCCCCTTTTGGCCCCAAAACCCGGCACTAAATTCCTTGCAAAAACCTACTTGTTTTTTGGGGGAAAAAAATTTTTTTTTTAAACAACCCCCCCCCCCCCCCCCCCCCCCCCCCCCCCCCAAAAAAAAAAAAAAAAAAAAAAAAAAAAAAAAAACACTTTGTTGGTATCGCTCCCACAACCATTAATTTAAAAAACTATTCGGGTTTTTAAAAAATTTGAGTTGCAGGCAGAATCTTTCAAATTGCTAATTTTGTTCTGAACTTAATAAAGTAACTAAACATAAATAATCAGGCAGTAAACCTTCAACATGCATGTTGTAGTCATAGCAATAAAATTGTAAATGAAAAAACTGTAGGAGCTGGTAACCCCACTAGTACTAGCTAGGACTGTCAAAATGTAAAGAATTTAATTTCAAAGAACGGTTGTAGAATGAAGCCCATTACACAAAAATGTAGACTTCAACGTTACTCACCAGCATGAGATATGTGCAACTAATCAACATAACTATTCAGGAATCATTCTGACGGACTAGGATCAGTTTAAACATTGACATGGTTAGTACTCGAGTAAAAGATCTCTTACATTGTCCCAGATCATTGAGGCATATATATAAGTAAGGCAAAAAAGAGGATCTCTTATACATATACCAGTTTTGTGATTGCCTTGGAATGTGTGCAAACAGAGTTAATCACCATGGCAATATGTCAGCATAGCAAACCTTGCATTGCAAGCCTTGATAGAAGAGGGTCCAGCATCATGACCACATCACCATGGCAACAGGTCAGAGTTGTCATCTTGTTAGAACTTGCACCACTTTGACACTGTTTAAGCCTGCAACACACTGCCAAATGTTAATGTGTGCAACATGCTGACACTGTTAGAGCTTGCAACACACGACATTTTGACAGCCTGCCCCAAAACAAAAATGAAAAAAATTTGGGGTTAAATGTTTTTTGCAACACACTGACACTGTTAGAGCTTGCAACACACAGACATTGTGACAGCCTGCAACACACTTACAAATGTTAATGCGTGCAACACACTGACATTGTGAGAGCTTGCAACACACTGACAAATTTTAATGCATGCAACACTGACACTGTTAGAGCTTGCAACATACTGACATTTTGACAGCCTGCAAAACACTGATACTTTTATAACCTGCAATATGTGACACTGTTTGAGCCAGCAACACTGACACATAGAGCCTACATGACACTGACACTGACAGATCCTGCAACACATTGACACCTTTATAGCCTGTAAACAGAGACTCCTCTAAACAGTGGTAGGTGCTATTGACGAGCCACAGTTAGAAAAATACCAGGTAGCAGAATCTGTACATCACCACAATCAAATTATTCTTGAAAAAACAATATAATGCAAAAACTATTGGCCACCTTCAATGCCTAATGCTAGTTTTATTGACGATTTTACTAGGTGTATTGATAAAGTTCATGTTCATTTTGACAATATAATTGTCATTGGAGATTTGAACTATGACCTGGTGAAACCTGACAAATCCCAACCTTTGCATACAGTATGTGACATTTTTGATTTTACAAATCTTATCAAAACTCCAACATGTTTCATGAAAGACGCACCCCCTTCAATGTTGGATGTTATCCTAACAAATAGACCGTCCCTTCTGTTTAACATCACAAATTCCACGTGCGGCATTAGTGACTGGCACAATATGATTTCCTGTGTTATTAAAGGTGCGGCTCCTCCACCAAAAAAAAACGAAAAATTAAGTGTCGCTCATACAAACATTTCGATGAGAGGGTCTTCAGTGAGGCAGTGGGTGTCATCCCTTTTGATGTTGCTTATGTTTTTGATGACGTGGATGACATCTACTGGGCTCATGAAGTCCTCCTCACCGATGTTTTAAATGACCATGCCCCGATCAAAGAGAAAACTGTCAAAACCAAGCAAACCCCATTTATGAACTCCAAACTTCGAAAAGCAGTCTTTAAAAAGTCAATGTTTTTCAACAAATACAAAACATGGCGTACTCCAGCCAACTGGGAAGCTTACCGTATGCAAAGAAATCTCTGTACAAAACTAAAACGACAGTCAATAAGACATTATTTTTCTGAGAGGTGTGCCGGTGGACCCAAGTCTAAAGACTTCTGGCCCACCGTAAAACCATTTTTGTCAAACAAAGGGCTCTTAAAAGACCCTGTAATAATACTCTCAGAAAACGATAATATCATATCAAACCAAATCTCTGTTGCGAGTACCCTGAACGAGTTCTTTGTAAATGCCGCCCAAGACATATCATCTGTACCTATCCCGGATGACATATTAAACCACCCCAGCATCCAAAAAATTACAGACCACATCCCTGCTCCTACTGCTTTTGATTTTAGTCCCATCACCTCTGAGAGCTTAGATACTTTCATCACTAAATCTAACTCAAAAAAGCCACTGGGGTCGATGGCATCCCTGCAAAAATTATAAAATGTTGCAGTAAACCAATTTCGGAACCACTTGCAAAATTAATAAACCTCTCATTTGCGACCTCAGCCTTCCCAAACAGACTTAAAGAAGCGCAATCATCCCGGTGTATAAGAAAAAAGATCCTTTAGACAAGCAAAATTACAGACCGATTAGCATTCTCCCGTTCATCTCTAAGCTATTTGAAAAGGCCATCAACTCCCAATTAAGAATATGTACAACCCTTTCCTCAGTGCTTTCAGTTGATAATTGACCAGTTTTTGAGTTGTCTGTTTGTAATGTTATTTACACAAAGTACTGTAACTTTTGGACCCACCAGTCAAATGTAACATACTCGCATTGACACTTGCATGCACCCACACATACAGACACTCACACACACACACACACACACACACCACACACACACACACACACACACACACACACACACACACACACACACACACACACACACACACACACACACACACACACACACACACTTTCCTACAATGAGTATTTGAGGTGAGCGAGGGGCTTATTTATCCCGGCCCTCCAACACACACACACACACACACACACACACACACACACACACACACACACACACACACACACACACACACACACACACACACACACACACACACACACACACACACACACACACACACACACACACACACACACACACACACACACACACACACACACACACACACACACACACACACACACACACACACACACACACACACACACACACACACACACACACACACACACACACACACACACACACACACACACACACACACACACACACACACACACACACACACACACAAAAAAAAAAAAAAAAAAAAAAAAAAAAAAAAAACCCCCCCCCCCCCCCCCCCCCCCCCCCCCCCCCCCCCCCCCCACACACACACACACACACACACACACACACCCACACACACAACCACACACACACACACACAACCCCAAAAAAACCCCAAATTATGGAAAGGCACTAAAGACGCATGTTCAAAGCACATTATAGCAATTACTGCTGAAATGTATAATATTCATCATATTTTAGGACATTTGACTAAATAGTTCACTTTTATATATTGTTTTGACTTGATGTATCAACATTTATGCATGCGTATAATATTTTGCAAATAGTAATATATGTGTAAAAAGAACAACAATTAGTCACAATTATACGTTGTCTATTTTTTATTACCGACATTTTGGAATTCCCGCCAATCATATATATCCGTCTTCAGATTGGGGCAGGTATTCGCGCTATCGGGGCAGATATTCGCGCTGCCTTCACGGCTGACGCAGTAGCGACTGGCGAAGTCAGTTGCCATATATATATATATATATTTATATATATATATATATATATATATATATATATATATATATATATATATATATATATAATGTTATACTTGGATTCCGCTGACATCCACAATTTGTTGAGACGACCAGCCAGGGATACAGTAGCGAATACGGCTAGCTAGGATGGAGCATTGCTGAACTATGTCGCGAGGGCGCCAGTTCCAGCGTTTTATTTTTTAATTTAATATTACGTTCTTATGACTACCGCATACATGTTGAAGGTTTACTGCCTGCCAATTGCCAAGTTTCCACCTGCAACACGTTCAAACGGTAAACGAAACATCCAGTTAAAAACAAAATTGATTGGCAATAATGCCGAGGCGAGCAGAGTTAACTTCAGTACCCTTTGATATTTAACTTTCCCATGTTACTTCCCTTTACAAGTTACTGCGCGGCCAAATCTGGACAGAGGAGTTGGCATCCTCCGTTTAACCACGGGGTGTCATTCCGTGTGTGACAGGAGTGCGGTGGCGTAGTAAATAAAACATTGGCTTCTCAATTGAGAGAACCCCGGTTCGGCTCCCACGCAGCTGTTTTAAACCTTCAGCAATTTCGTTCCGTCTACGTTGCTCCAGATCACTCAACTGTACGAACGCATACATGTCTGGCAATTTGTGTACTAAGAGTCTTCGCACATTAATTGCATCGTGGCTTAATGCTTTTCGGAGAAGTCGAAGTGATGTTTTTGATTGAGCAGGTGTGACAAAGATTAAAGTATTTAGAGCGTTGTGATAAATCCTAAAAATCAGATACTGAAATATGTGCGTGTGTGTGAGTGTGCGCGCGCGTGTGTGTATACTAATTTTGTTATAGGCCTAATTATTTGATCTTCCTGAGACCGGCGTTTGAACAGGAAGCCTATACACGTGGACCTGAACATGGTTGTATCATTAACAAACACTTATTACAGCAAACCAACTGTCGTTGATTCACAATATGTCAAACGCAAGGCGAAATATACTCGTGTGCAGACTGCAGGCTGGTAGCGGTTAGAATGCCCTCCCCCGTAACACAATTACATGACTTTGAAATCTTGGGTAGACGGCAATACGTTTACAACGGAAACAGAACATCCGTTGTAAACGAAGCAAAGATATATATATATATATATATATATATATATATATATATATATATATATATATATATATATATATATATATGCTGAACATAAAAAATCAATAAATTCTGACAAATTATTTTAATTGAATTAGTTTTGGGCTATATATTGTCAGACCACTGTGTGCGCTAAACATAAAATATTTTGTATTTTAAATTAAGTATGTTAAAAAGTTTGTTGCATGTATTGGTGTAACGTGGGGGTGATTAAAGATAGGCTATTTGTCTTTCTAATCAGTGCCTCTTGGTTTTGGGTATCTAAAAATAGTGTACATAATTTTGAACAACTATAACTTGCACGTTAATATTATAATGCGCGATGGTGGAGTATTTCCAGAGTGATCAACGGCTAAACCATTAATTATGTGAATGTTGTGTTGACATGTTATCCATTCAGACAATGCGGGACTGCCGTTACGTGACGTGCATCGTTTCTGCATGACAATTGACAACCAGTTGAACGTTTGACGTCGAACACGAAGTACGCGGGCATGTTATATCGCGGCTTCTAGATGTGGACCCAGAAACAAGTTCCCCTGCTGCACGAAGATCTAGGATCGGACTCATGCGTTAGGCCTACCCGAACTCACACGACGGATACTTATAACCTGTGCAATACTCGAGACTAAATGTCGGATGCGGTCAAATTGACGAAGTTGCGGTCATGAGACACTGACGTTAGCTATAATTAGTTATTGGACGTTAAAAAGGTAAAGGTAAGTTCTTAAATAGCGCACTATCTGATCCTCAGGACTGCTCAAAGCGCTTTACACATTACCCACTGTTCAATCAAACACCATCTTAACCTGGATCACTGAGAAGCATTCAGCTACGCTGCAATTAATGCACGATGGTTGCTCGTACAAACGGACACCACTGTCAATAGCCAGGTACTCATTCATACAGCTGAGTTAATCGGAAACATTGTGGAAAAAACCGTCCATGGTTCACCGCAGCACAGGATTCGAACCCGGTGTGACGAGCTAGAACGTCAACCGGTCCAGAACGTCGATCTATCGTGTGGCTTTAAAGGAAGTGGTGGCCTGGTAAACTGTACACGAGCGTCGCCAGTTCATGCGATTGACCTTGTATATTTTCTGAGGTGTCCCTTTGTCACGATGTCCAGTGTTATATTATAGTAACATCTTTCAGAGGCGATGGACTTCCATCCTGTATACATGTCCTGCCCAGCGAGGTTGTGTTTTGAGGAGCATGGCCTCAATGCTAGTAACCTTAGCCATTTCAAGGACCTCAATGGTGATGACGAAATCACTCCAATGGATGTTTAGGATAGCACGTAAGCAGCGCTGGTGGTAACGGTAACACTCGATGAGGTGCACATGGCGACGATAGGTGATCCACATGACTCAGCACCATACAGGAGAGTGGTCAGCACAACAACTTTGAAGACATTGATTGAGCGCCACAAGAAGAGTACCATCCACCCAGCATCTTCATCGAACAGTCTGAACTGAAAGCAGTCCACAAATTCAGCTACTTGGGATGCATTCCCACATCTGATGCCAAAATAGACACAGATATGGATAGTAGGCTAGCAAAGGCAAACAGCGCCTTCGGTAGACTATGCGAAAGTGTATGGAACAAAAAAATCAAAAGAAAGACACGAAAATCAATGTCAATGTTCATGTCTACAAAGAAGGTAATTGTCATCACGGCAACACTCAATGGCTTTTTCCCGTCGTCATCATCACCGATCGTTAGAAACGACCCGTTCAGAATCCATGTGACAGCATTGTTCACGTACGTAAACGATGACGTGACTGTATTGTTCACGTCTATAAAGAACGTCATCATGGCAACACTTAGTCAAATTCCCGTCGTCATCATCACTGATCGTTAGAAATATCTCAAATTTTTCGACCATTGGCAGATCGGCTCAAGCATGTCTTGACAGACGCAGTAGACAATGTCAATGACAACTGCGACATATCTCTCGCACTTGATGTCTTGTTGTCGGAGCATCGCGGATGTCCGACAAGTTTCGTTTTGTTGTTCGGTCGGCTTCTCTGTCGACTTTGAAAAGAGATCCAGTTTCGGTGCACGTAGGGCCTACAGTGTGCTGAAGGCAAAGGACGCTTCATTGGTCCCATAACGCGCCGTTGCCGTAGGTGAAGACGATGGACGATCAGAGATCGCTGGCCGGTGTTTCGGTTGCCATTCGCTAATCTTTGATCCGGCGTCTCAGTGACGTCAGGTCAATGATATCCCTAGAAACATGCAGTATTGAACACTGAGCTGAACACTTAGCGTTAATGTAATGGTTACGATTTAATAAGATATCGTCAAGTAGACTGCAGCCATACACACCCTCAAAAATAATTATAACAACCGAATCTGAATAGCAACGCACCGAAGCATAGCGATTCCACCGGCGAACAGGACGGACAC